>JAODAL010008271.1:0-119022 GCA_025379985.1 Phyllomedusa bahiana | reverse complement strand
AGATGACCGATTACATTTTTTTTAAAAAATAATGTCAGGGAATTGGACACAGGGTTAGATTTTTTTCGGGTTTGAATGGCTTAAGTTACCTGTTCCCCATTGTTTCTGGTCCCATGGCAACATCGGTTTGACGTTACTTCCGACTGCCGTCATTTCTAGCCCAGTGCCACGTTGGCGATCCCAATGTGTAGTTGTACCAAACATGATATCTGAGCAGTAGCACTGTGGGACTGGACGTGTTGGTGAAGGCGTAAGTGAATCAATTTCAACCCAGTAAAAAAAAAAAAAAGCTTAACCCTAATTTCGGTTTAAGCTAAACTCTATTTTTTGTGAATTTAAGCAAAAATCAATTCAGGCTGTCCTGACTCAAAGCTCTAGGATTTGGGTTGAATATGGACTTTGAACCAAATCCTTAGCACAGCACTACTTACAACTACTACTACTACTACTACTACTCATCCCAGACATATAAGCAGCAACAATTGCTTCTCTAAGAATACTGCTAATGTCTTTCTCCTTAGCATTGCGTTAACATACCACTGAATGCTTCAGATCAGCAAACTGCCAAAACTTTTATAGAGGTGGTCACACCAGCTGATGATCAATTAATAAAGGATATATGTTTAGCAGTGCCTGGCTGCTGCTTACATTTTAAATTCATTTAGAAGTGGTAAAGGAGTACTTCTATTTCACACACTGCTTTTGCATTTTAGTCTAGTTTTTGTTAAATAAATAATGACATTGTGTAATTGTCTCTGTTGTTGTTCACCTAAGGTTGTATTTACCTTATTTTAACACCTTCTTTCTATTATAGCCTAATATAAATATATACAACCGTATAATGCAAAGAGGGTTCAATCACAGCACTCCCATTGAAGTGAAAAAATTAAAAAAGTTATTTTATTTCAACATGTCCAAAGAGCAATGTTTCGGCTCCTAAGAGCCTTTTTTTATATCTAAATATATATACAGCATCTCAAAAAAGTGAGTACACCCCTCACATTTTTGTAAATATTATATTTTATCTTTTCATGGGACAACACTGAAGATATAACACTTCGATACAATGTAAAGAAGTGAGTGCACAGTTTTTATAACAGTGTAAATTTGGTGAGCTCTCAACCGCTGACAACAAAAATGAGTACATCCCTAAGTGAAAATGGACAAATTGGCCCAATTTGCCATTTTCCCTCCACAATGTCATGTGACTCATTAGTGTTACAAGGTCTCGGTGTGATTGAGGAGCAGGCGTGTTAAATTTGGTGTTATCGCTCTCTCATACTGTTCACTGGAAGTTCAACATGGCAGCTCATGGCAAAGAACTCTCTGAGGATCTGAAAAAAAGAACTGTTGCTCTACATAAAGACAGCCTAGGCTATAAGAAGACTGACAACACCCTGAAACTGAGCTCTGTGGCCAAGACCATACAGCAGCTTTAACAACACAGGTTCCACTCAGAACAGGCCTCACCATGGTCGATTGACTTTTCAAAATAGATGTATGAGTGCTGCTAGCATTGCTGCAGTGGTTAAAGGGGAGTGGGGACAGCTTGTCAGTGTCCGGATCATATGCTGCACAGTGCATCAAATTTATCTGCATGGCTGTTGTCCCAGAAGGAAGCTTCTTCTAGAGATGATGCACAAGAAAGCTCACAAATAGTTTGCTGGAGACAAGAAGACTAAGTATAAGGCTTACTGCAACCATGTGCTATGGCCTCATGAGACCAAGATAAGCTTATTTGGTTCATATGGTGTCAAGCATGTGTGGCGGCAATCAGGTGAGGAGTACAAAGACAAGAGAGTCTTGCCTACAGTCAAGCATGGTGGTGGGAGTGTCATGGTTTGGGGCTGCATGAGTGCTGCCAGCTGTGGGGAGCCATGAATGCCAACATGTACTGAAGCAGAGCATGACTCCCTCCCTTCTGGGCCACAGGGCAATATTCTAACATGATAATGACCCCAAACACACCTCCAAAATGACCACTGACTTGCTAAAGAAAATGAGTGGAAAGGTTCTGGACTGGTCAAGTATGTCTCCAGACCTAAACCCTATTGAGCATCGGTGGGACATCCTCAAATGGAAGGTGGAGGAGCACAAGGTCTCTAACATCCACCAGCTCCGTAATGTCATCATGGAGGAGGGAAGAGGATTCCAATGGCTGCAACTTGTGAAGCTCTAGTGACCTCCATGACCAAGAGAGTTAAGGCAGTGCTGGAAAATAATGGTGGCCGCAATTTGTCCATTTTCACTTTGGGGTGTACTCCCTTTTGCTGCCAGCGGTTTCCACACTGAATGACTGTGTTATTTTGAGATCACACCAAATTGACACTGTTATACAAGCTGGACACTGAATTCTTTACATTGTATCAAAGTGTCAGATCTTCAGTTTTGTCACATGAAAAGATAAAATGCATTATTTACAAAAATGTGAGGGGAGTATTTAGTTTTGTGAGGTATATATGTTTAAATACTAGTCACCCAGCTTTTCCAGGAGCAGATGTAAGTCCACTTATACTGAGCATTCTATGTATCTGTTGTCGCTAAAGAAGGCACCAACATTACATATGTGAATGACACGTAGAGGACAGGGGCTCTGTTACAAATTTTGCATTTTGGCCCAGGAGCTTCAAGTTACACCTCTGAAGACAAATGTTAGGTTACAGTAGGTGGGTGTGGGGGAAGTCCTGTGAGCAAACTGTGTATTGGTGTATGTGTGCTGTAGAGCTAATGAAGATATTCAGATGTTGCTGCTGTAGCAGAGGGGAGCACACTGTATATGTGTGAGGGCGATGGCAGTGCTGGCATACACAGGGCACGTATATATACACCCAGAGCCTATAAATAGAAGCTCCTGCCCTCAAGGCTCTGCAGACAGGCGCGTGTAGCCAGGAAGGCAGACACATAATACACCATACAGTCACTGCTCCCAACACTCAGGCTGTGTCACACTTTCCATGCAGTTCCTGCGCTCTGGATGGAGGCTGCTGTTGGGTTCTGTGTCTCCCAGGGGCTCCTCCTCACGTCGCTTGGACTTGGATTTTAGGGGGTTTGTGAAGAATCGAGCAACAGAATGGCTCAAGTGACCCAGGAGAGAGGCCGAATGTATGGAGCGCAGCTCAGGGACAGAGCATCCAAGACTTGGAGACAGCTGAAGAAACGACTCTCTGCCCCCTTGGACCCAGGTGAGGTGGCACAGCTGTGGGGTGAACGAGGTTTCACCAAATGTTTTCTATTATGTATCAATCTAGCGATCAAACTTTTCAGTAGTCACTTGCGCCCATTTCTAAGAACGTCACATGACGCCGACGACTCGTTTCCATGTATCGATTATCGTTACGTAATAAATATTATCATAAATAGATTAATAGGAAATATAATACATCATAAGAAATATTATAATAAATAAAAAGGAAATATGATACATCATAAGAAATATTATGATAGATTTATAGGAAATATAATATATCGTAAGAAATATTATAATAAATAGACTAATAGGAAATATGATACAAGTATTACTGATAAGAAATATAATACATCATAAGAAATATTATAATAAATCGATTAATAGGAAATATAATACAACATTAGAAATATTATAATAGATTAATAGGAAATATGATACAAGTATTACTAATAAGAAATATAATATATCATAAGAAATATTATGAGCAGCTGTAATGATGATGTATCTGGAGGTGTAAATGGACAAATTGTGCTTTGTGAAGTAGTAAAAATGTCTTTTCTATATAGTTGGATGGATCGCGCACTAGATTTTTGAATACAGTAGTGGCTGTGGGACTCCTACATATCCTCACAAAACATGTGCCAACAGGACGTTTCTGACATTTGGGCAACAAAGCCTGTGCGGGCATTGGGATGTTCACATGGCTGTTCTTAGATGTGTTTTTGGACCCTAAACGGACCCAAACCCGCATCTAACAACGTGCAGTGTGATTTGTAAAACACGCATCAGCGTTCAGACAATACGTGTTTTACATGTGTCTTTCGGATCCGTTCATAGAATTGTCATGTCATTTCTTGATCCGTTTGCCTCTATTTAAAACTATAGGGTGCGATCCTGCTACAGCAAAAACACATGCAAGCACGCAGCACACTTCGGATGGTTGTTGGATGTGTTTTACGCGCACTTTTCAATACGTTTTTCGGATCCAAAAAACGTATTCAAAACACTGTGTGAACATAGGGTGTATTCCCATGTGGTGTAGGTCAATAGTCGTTGGAAGGACCTCCTGACGTATAGTCTGACGGATGGTACTATAAAAACATGTAGTGATTCATAGACTCCCATGTTAAAAAAAACATCCTACATGTTGCATGTTTTTTGGGAAATGCGTCTTGATAGAATTAACCTTGCTTTATTTTTGGTTGACGCGTTCGTTTTTCCCTCCTCACCTTCTAAGAGCCATAAGTTTTTTCATTTACACCGACATACACAAATGAGGGCTTTTATATTGTGGGATAAGATGTACTTTCTAATGATTTCCTTCACATTACCATAGAGTATACTGGGAAACCGCAAACAAATTCTAAGTAAGGCAAATTGTGAAAAAAACATACTTGTGCCGTGTTTGCGAGAGTTTTGTTTTTATGGCATTCAATATTTGGCAAAAATGATATGTTATCTGTATTCTGCAGGTTGATACGCATCTGCCAATACCAAACATGTAGGGTTTCCGTTTTTTCCACGCGCCATTTTCTGCGACCAATAACTTTTTTGTACTAACACCTACGGACTTGAGAGAGGGGGCATTGTTTGCGGGCTGAAGTGTACTTTTTATTAGCACCAGTTTGGAATCTAGGCAACTTTTTTGACCAAATTTATTTACATTTTTAGGGGACCTGAAATGGCCAGAAGAACGCAATTTTGGCCTTTGGAATTTTTATTTCTTCTACAGTGTTCAGCATACGGGATGTTATATTTGAATAGATCTGGCTTTCTCGGACACGGCAATACCAAATCTGTGTAACTTTTTATTATTTTTGGTTTTTTTTTATTGTAAACTGGAAAAAGGGGGATCATTTGAACTTTTAATATATATTTTTTTTTTTACACTTTAACACTTTTTTTTTTTTTTTTAATTTGAGTCCCCCAAGGGTGCTTCACCACTAGGGAGCATGGTCAATTCTACAACCTAATGCATTGAGTAAACAATGCATTAGGTTGTACAAATATGGCGGTACAAAGCCCATTACCGGCACTGGGACGCTCATGATAGGATGACATATTAATAGGATATGCTATCACAGTGTGAAAGGTGCGGGTCCCTCCTCTGTACCCCCACAGATGAAGAGCTGGACGCGCTTGGGCACAACTCTCCATTCTGTTCTATAGGAGTTCTGAGTACAGGTAAGCGGTGTATTTCACAATACTTGGAACTGCCACGGAACAGAATGGAGGGTTATGTACAAGCCCGACAGACTCTGTAATTCGAAGCAGAGACTTTCGGGAGCCTGTTCGTCAGTACAGTGCAAGATGGGAACTCCTCTTTACATAACCTATGCTATTCTGTCCTGGAAAACACACTTTCGGCCTCTGTCGTGTAATTCAGAGTCTATGGATATGTTTAACTTATAAACCAGAATAAATAAATAAAACTTTTGACACCATATCCTCGACATAAATGAACAGTTAGGGCATGTTCACACACGGCGTAATTGCGGCACATACAGTACGCGCCGCAATATGCCGTGTGTTTTGGGAGTCGCGCTGATCAGCATGTATTCCCAAAGCATGGGGTGGGCGCGGTAGCCTGCCGGCCCCATTGACATGCATTACTTGCTGCGCGTAATTGCCGCGAACAATTGACATGTCACTTATCCAGGGCCGGACTGGGAATAAAAATCAGCCCTGGCAATAAGCCCCCAGCAGCCCACATACAAGATCCGCTTACAAAATTCCCCTTGTTCTCGCACCTCGTCACTTTCTAAAATAAACTACACTATAAAGGTGCTTTCACACTGAGCGTTTTTGGTGCATTTTTGATGTTTTTTTGGTGCGTTTTTGTGCAGAAAGGCAGAGCAGTTAATGCTGAACATTTCTGCACAAAAAAACGCATCAAAAATGCACCAAAACCGCTCCGTGTGAGAGCCCCCTACATACAAGCAAGAAAGAAACAGTGGTGCAGAGAAACCCCTCATCACAGAGTCAGGTGTGCACTTGCTTTACAATCAGGGACAAGCCTACACTGCCTACTATCAAGCACCAACATAACCTAAAACCCACCATCACATCACCAGTAGTCAGGTCACCATCACATGAATACAAGCACTGACTCAACACAGAAGTAAAATTACCCCTGACAGCAGGGACTCACAGGAGACGTCATCTCTGATGGGAGTTGTTTCTTTCTTCTTTTCGTCTCTTCTGGCCCAAACCTCCATGATGTCTCCCTGATGAGTCGTTCCCTTCCATTTCTTTCTCCGTCCAGTACAGCATGCAATGTCTTTTTCTCCCGGTCACTACTCGTCCCTGTAGAATTTACCACAAATACAACTTAGATCCTCTCTTTTCTGCACACTTTCCTATCAATTCCCCAAACAGCGTATGTTAGACCCTAAAAATTAGAAATTAAAAAATGTCAGATAAGTGGCAAGTAAATAGGTAGAACCCCATTAGGTAGGTAAACAGGGCCTTCCTCCATTAATTTGGTAGATATGACCAGTGGGGGCTCCAACCGTGGGGCTATAATTAGCCAGTTAGCTGGGGCTGCCCCACTACTTAGAATTAGCCAGTTAGCTAGGGCTGCCCCCAGTAATTAGCCAGTTAGCTAGGGCTGCCCTCAGTAGGGCCAGGTAGGGCCAGTAATTAGCCAGGTAGGGCCAGCAATTAGCCAGGTAGGGCCAGGGCCAGTAAGTAGCCAGGCTGGGTCATTATGTAGGCAAGCAGGGCCAGTATGTAGCCAGGCAGGACCAGAATATAGGCAGGCAGGACCACTATGTAGCCAGGCAGGGCCAGTATATAAGCAGGCAGGGCCACTTATAGGTAGGCAGGGCCAGTATATAGGAAGGCAGGGCCAGTATATAGGAAGGCAGGGCCAGTATATAGGGAAGCAGGGCCAGTATATAGGCAGACAGGGCCACTTATAGGTAGGCAGGGCAGTATATAGGCAGGCAGGGCAGTATATAGCCAGGCAGGGCCATTATATGGGCAGGCAGGGCTGATATATAGGTAGGCAGGGCAGTATATAGGTAGGCAGGCAGGGCTTATATATAGGTAGGGGCAGTATATAGGTATGCAGGCAGGGCAGTATATAGGTATGCAGGCAGGGCAGTATGGGGCAGTATATAGGTATTCAGGCAGGGCAGTATATAGCCAGGCAGGGTAGTATGGGGCAGTATATAGCCAGCCAGGGTAGTATGGGGCAGTATATAGGTATGCAGGGCAGTATGGGACAGTATATAGCCAGGCAGGGCAGTATGGGGCAGTATATAGGTATGCAGGGCAGTATATAGCCAGGCAGGGCAGTATGGGGCAGTATATAGGTATGCAGGGCAGTATGGGGCAGTATATAGCCAGGCAGGGCAGTATGGGGCAGTATATAGGTATGCAGGGCAGTATGGGGCAGTATATAGCCAGGCAGGGCAGTATGGGGCAGTATATAGGTATGCAGGGCAGTATATAGCCAGGCAGGGCAGTATGGGGCAGTATATAGGTATGCAGGGCAGTATATAGCCAGGCAGGGCAGTATGGGGCAGTATATAGGTATGCAGGGCAGTATATAGTTATGCAGGGCAGTATGGGGCAGTATTTAGGTATGCAGGCAGGGCCAGTAGGTAGTTTAAAAAAAGTAATAAAACCAATACTCACCTGATAGTTCTGCGGGCGTATTCTCTTACCTCCTCCGTGCGGCGTCACTCCTGGGTGCGAGGCCGCAGAGTAAAACGCGCATATGACGTCATCACATCGGCGCTCATCCGCAGGCATCCTGGGAGCTGAACAGACGGGCAGTGGGCAGTTATGGGTATGCGGGCATTTTGGGGCAGTAATACCCAGGCGGGGTATGGGGCAGTATTAGGTATCAGGGCAGTATGGGGCAGTATATAGCCAGGAAGGGCAGTAGGGGGCAGTATATAGGTAGCGGGGCAGTTTTAAGCCGGCAGGGCAGTAGGGGGCAGTATATAGGTTGAGGGCAGTATATGTTTTTGCGGGCAGTATAGGCAGTATTTGGTACAGGCAGGGCAGTAGGTGTTTAAAAAAAGAAAAAAACCCAATACCCCTAAAGTCCTGCCCCCTTTTCCCCCTCTTCCCTCCCCCGGGTGGGCCCCGCTCACTCCTGGGTGGGGGCCCGGGAGCAGGCGCGCGATCGTCTCACATCGGCGTTTCCCCGGGGCCTCGGGGAGCTGAACAGACGGGATCAGTAGATCCCCGCTGTTCAGCCTCGGCTGCTGCCTGCACCGCGCGGTGCAGGCGGCGGCCGTGATGGCTGCATGGCTGGGTCAGTGACCCGGCCGTGCAGCGATGGGGGCCTGTCGGCCCCCTGGCACAGGGGTCCTGTCGCAGATGTGACCATTGCGGCCCCTGACCGGCGCCGGCACTCGGGGCCCGCCGGGGGGGAAACACCGGCCCCCTCGGCGGGCGCTCTGAGCTGGCGCTGCGGCCCGGACCCCAGCAGCCCGCCGGGCAAATGCCCAGTTTGCCCTATGGGCAATCCGGGCCTGCACTTATCTCCCCATGCGTACAATACGATCGTATTGTACGGGCGAGAGAGCGACGCGTAATCCATAGCTCTCAAAGAGAGCTATGGATTACCATGATTGCAGCACGCATTTTGGTACGCGTCGAAATGGGCGGCAAAATAAGCTATGTGAACATACCCTTGCGCACCAAAACTAGGCACATTATACGCTGGGCGTGACACATAATAATGATCCTAAAAAGGCGCATTAAATATAGCAGCAATGATAAGTTGTGCGCCTCCACAACGCAATGCGCCTAAAAACTGCTGCGGCAATGGCAATTTTTGGACATGTCAACCTAAATTTACACTGAAGTTGCAGTGTAAACACAGCCTAGTACTGCTTCTATTGAAAGCTGCTGTAATGTAAGAAGAGTGTATAACTCAGGTAGCAGAAATTTGTCCCATAAATAGTATAAAACTATGTCAGCTGTGAGAGGACTGGGCGCCTAAATCCAATATTTCTTCATTCATAACAGTTTGTTAAAGGGGTTTTATCGTTTGATGCTTTCGTAGACTTGAGCTATTTCTATGTGATTCAGTTTCAAATCCAGGGGCGAGTCTCTCCTCTCAATAGGCGTGTCTCTCCTCCCAGGAGGTGTGTCTCCTCTCACTGAAGAGCTGTGACATCATCATTCTGTGTGAAGCAGGGGAAGGGAGGGGATGTCAGCTCTGCAGACCTCCTGCTGTGCTTCTCTTGTCTGCAGAGCTTTCAGCTGCCTCCCAGGCTTCACAAGCTCATTGTGACCAGTTATACACAAAGCCTGAACTGATGAACCACATGTGAGGAATGCACACTGCCCTACCTTGCTCCCCCTCCTTCCTCCCCCTCTGTTGTCAGGCAGGAGATAGAGGGGGAGGGAAAATCTATAAAGCTGTTATTTGGGGGGAGAACAGGTTATAAGACTATGTTACATTGAGGGGAGAGAAGTGCATAGGGCTGTGTTATATGAGGGGAGAGTGAATCTATCAGCTAGATAGTCAGTAATTACCCAGATCGTTCACCTTAGAGTTGGGAGATGAGAATAGAGCCAGTAGCCCTCTCAGATAGCTGGTTTCACTTTTGTTTCTCACAGCTCAGAGGAGAGTAAGCACAGAGGGCGACATGTATGATCGGGAGTTGCGCCTGTTTTCTGGTGAAAACAGCGCCTCACCAATCCGAATCCCCTGTCGGACGCAGGGATGCGATGTTAGGTGCAAGCTTCACCACTTTCGGATGCGCCTAACATGAAGGGGCGTTTAATAGGCGCGGTGTTAGCGTTCTGGGGCGGGAAATGGCACTTTCGAATACTCCGAGGCATGCATGGTTGCAGGTCGGTAAAGTGAGGCGCATTGCAGCTCCGACAGGCAGACCTACTTGATTGTGGTCTAAATGAGCCGGAGGAGGCGAAGTGAAGCGAGAACGTAATGGAATGGGGCAAAATGTGCTCTAGGTCGACTGTTACAACAGTACTCAGCTCCGTGAGACATGGAGTATGATTCCAAAACTCGTTTTTATTAGGTGTAAAATATTATCTGAAAAAGAGCTCAAAGCTTCTATAAACATACATCAATCAAATCACTAACAACGCGTTTGTCGTCGTCACCGGCGCAACAGCAGGAATTGCGATATAGAGAATTGCCGGGAAATACAGTAATTCAAATTCTGTAAGCTCTTCTCATTGGTCGTTAGAAACCAACCAATCAGAATAGGAGCGACCTTTTTATATCTTTAATTTCGTTAGCCAACGATCAATAATATGGGGCTAACGAAAATAATGAAATAAAAATGAATTTATTGAACTAATATTTTTTTTCGTTACCCCCATATTATTGTTCATTTTATATACAGATTGGTACAACTTCGGGAGTCTTATCATTTGATTTCTGCCATGTACAGTTTTATTACAGATTGCATTAGAAAACCCATAAGAGCGTCGCTCGCTCCCCATTGGCCCAAATAACCGCGCCTCTTTTTAACAGCCAATCACAAACAGAGCTCGCTCTGCATTTCTTTTCCACATAGAACTCTATGAGATAAGTAGCTCACCCGCTGATTGGCTAAGCAGGACGAGCCCCTTTTCCCCCCCAACCAATCACTGTACTAGAATATTTCCCATAGACAGTAATAACTTTTAGGGCGCCCTTCTATCGCACCCTTCTTGCGCTACTCAAAATAGACACACTACATATGATTGGTGGATTCATATCTGCCGCCTGGGCTCAACCAATCAGCTCTTTTCTGCCTTTTTTACTGTATTTTGAACTGTCCCGCCTTTTCATTTGATTGGTCAATACTTCTCCATAGCTTATAATGGTTCACTGTCGCTCGTATTCTGATTGGTTGGTTTCTGCCGACCAATGAGAAGAGCTTACAGAATTTGAATTACTGTATTTCCCGGCAATTTCCAAGATCCTAATTCCTGATGTTGCGCCGTTCTTGATTTTTGGAAAGTGATTTTATTTATGTATTTTTTTAGAAGGTTTGAGCTCTTTTTCAGAGAATGTTTTACACCTAATAAAAACGTTTTTTTGATTCATACTCCATGCCTCACGGAGCTGAGATTTATTTCTTGAGCCATATTATATATTTTCACTTTAATTTTTAATGATCCACTTTTTAACTACATTTAATCGTTTTTAGACAACTTTGATTTTTCACTTTATTAATTCATTCATTTGAAAGACAACTCTTTTTTATCTTTACTAACAAACATCTTTAATGATTTTTCGCTCATTTCCAGCCCGTCTCGAATCGGAATACATGTTAGGCACAGTCCTCTGCGCCTAAGTCCCGCACTGCGCCCCACACACTGGCGAGGTGCAGGGAACTTTTCACCGCATGTATGAGTGCAGCACCTCGGACGGCGAATATTAGGTGCAGTCCCGCACTGCGCCTCAGTCCCCGCACTGCGCCTCACACACTGGCGAGGCGCGGCGGACTTTACACCGCATGTATGAGTGCACCTCCTCGGACGGTGAATATTAGGTGCAGTCCCGCACTGCGCCCAAGTCCCCGCACTGCACCCCCCCCACACTGGCGAGGCGCGGCGGACTTTACACCGCATGTATGAGCGCACCTTGGGCGCCGACATCCATGAGGCACAGCTTTCACGTTCGTTCAGGTGAAAACGGGCGCTCCGACGCACCGAGATTCATACATGTCGCCCAGAGAGTGCAGGCAGCCAATCATAGCGCAGGGGCGTTTCCCGTCTAGGGGCGTGTCCAAACAGGCTGAATGAAATGTCAGCCAGCCATTCACAGAAAAAGGGGGTTTGTCACGACCAGCAGCTGCAGAAAGAACTATAGAAGCACAGAAAAGCTCATATCTGCTATACTATGTGACTTAGGTAAAGCAAACCAATTACAAAAGTGCTTATTCTTACAGTCCCCATCATTTAGAGACATGATCTTTGTAGCGAGAAAACCCCTTTAATAGGAATAAAACATTTCAAGCTTTTTGTGCCTCCATTTTTAAAAATTGTTTTTAAATCGGCAAGTATGAACATAACCCGATAATAGTGTCTGCTAGTATGCTGCCATAAGAAAAGATGGAGAAAATTAGTTCTTCTCATAAAATAAACCAGTGCTGTGCAATAAATGTTTTAAAAGATATTTTTGTTTGACCTCAGCACAATGGAATTTTTTTAGCCTTTTTAAGGGAATAAAACTGAAACTTTTATCCCACACTGTGATATACTTTGTGTTTCAGTTCACAAATTTCAGAACCTCTTTATAATCAAATACTTAAAGAGGTCTCCTGACACGACTCCTGCTGGCACTAGAGAGTGCGTCACAGTGTGTCAGTGTAGGTAGTTTTCTGCGGCAGTGTTTAGCTCAAGAGAGGATCAGCGTTTTTTAGGGTGCTTTTACATTGGTTGGATTTGTTGCATTATTTGGGGGAGGGTTTATGTTATGGTTCTTCACAGAAATTGTTTTTTTTGGTAGTTTTTTCTGCAGAAATGTATAGCATTAATTACTGTGCCGTTCTGCATAAAAACGCTCTGTGTGAAAGCACCCTTTCAGAGCATTTACTACCTAAATCTACTACTGGCACCTTTCAGCCTGCTCTGCCAGAAGATGAGGTCAGCTTATTTATGTTAGTCCCACCCTCCTGTGTCTAGCCACGCCCCTCATGGCTCATTAACCTATTATTGTGAAAAGATTGAAACCTGTGAAGATAGGTGGGTGGGGCTAACAACAGATGGGTGGGGCTAACACCTGCTCATGAATAAGCTGGGCTCATCTCTGGCAGAGCAGGCTGAAAAGTAGTAGATTTAGGTAGTAAATTCTCTGAAACTCCAGCATCTTACAGAATAAGGGACACAGTGCTGGAAACGGCATGTCTGTCACTAGCTTGTGCTGTCCTCAGCAAGGAGGCATAATCTATGTGACGGGTTCCATTGAAGGGTATGGCGATAATCTGTGCTGCACTTATTAAAACCATAGCATTCGGACAATGTGAGAACCAACTAAAGACAAGGGCCCAGATGTAGGAAAGTTGCTGCTCCAGTTTTCTGTCGTAGATTGCAACAGAAATAATGGTGTGTGCCATTCCCAAAGCATTTGCGTCCAAAAAAATGAGTCCGTCTGACAAGACTGACACTTATGTCTGCACCGGTCTTCGGGGGGGTGTCTATGCCAATTCATAGGATGCGGCACACTCATGTAGATGTCATGGCAAAAAGTGTTGCAGTTCAACTTCATTATTCATTCCATTTTCAAAGTCCCGAGGCCAAGACACTTTTTTGGCTCACGGGACATTTTGTCTTACAAAGCAACACATATATGACACTTTCAGACATAAGTACCAACTAAGCTTTGGCGCTGCACTACCTAAGACACTTTCCACGCAGAAACTTTTTATACACCTGGGCCAAGGTGTGTATTCCCCTGGGTACATGTGTGTAAGATGTAGACTGGATACATTGAATGTAATACTTTTCTGATTTTCTATTCTGCTGACTAAAGCTGGTTATAAACACTTAGGGGGACATGTATAAAGGTCGGCGCGTCGAAGCGCCTGTTTTCACGTTTTTTTCCCGTGAAAACTGCGCCTGATGTATGTCGGCGGTGAAGTGCGCTCATACATGCGGTGCAAACTTCAATGCCTCTAGTCTGCCTGTCGGAGCTTTAATGCTCCTCACTTTGCCGAGCCGCATTCATACATGCGTCAGTGTTTTCGAATGTGGTGCGTCCCACCCCAGAACGCCCACAGCATGTCCCTTTTTGTTAGGCGCATTAGAAATTGGCGAAGCTTTCACCTAATGCGCCTATCACATAGGAGAGGTTCGCCCGACAGCGGAGCCGGCACCGAGAGGCGCATTATACGCCAGTAAAACCGGCGAAAACGCCGATCATACATGCCCCCCTACACTTTACTTTTTTGGGTGATCCTCTAACTATCGAATGTCTATGGTGGCATCCTCACTGTCCTCTGATATCTGCTGGGACCAGAAACAAGCTCCAGGAATCTTGGGGTTCACCCTTCCTGCCTTGTATTCACCAAGGAGAGAAGGAGATAATGCCAATTGTGTCAGATACCTGCTTATCTTTCTTTCCCTGTGGCAGAAAACATACACATCTGTCTAACCTGAACATATACAGGCAGTCCCTAGGTTATGAAGGAGATAGGGACTGTAGGTTTGTTCTTAAAGGGAATGTGTCATCAAAAAATGAGTCATTGTTTAAGTCCCATTTTTATGTTAAACACATTTTTTAGGAACTTTTGGTTGTTTGTTTTACATTTTTCATATCACTTTCAATATTTTTTAATAATTCTTTAGTCCTGCAGTTTGCACTTTGGCCGCTAGGCCTTGTTTGCACTGCTTTAACAACAGTCAGAGAGATGCTTTACAGTAGCTTCATGAACATAGGAGCCTGAAGACTGATTCAGTCCCAATCACTTCTATAGGAGAGTTTTCTAGTCATGCTCTGTGACCTGAGAAGAAATCACTGTGCAGGGTGACTGTGACTATCTCCTCTTGTGACTGGTGGATCCTGTGTTATCTAGTCACACTGGTGTCTTCTTTCAGTGTGACCCTCTTTGTGCTGATAATGAGGAGACAACTGAGAATCTTTCTGTACAGAACAGGAAGTTTTAGAATATTATAAGGCTTAGTGGCCAAAGTGAAAACGTAACAATTATTAAAAAATATTGAAAGCGATATGGAAAATTAAAAAATATATAACTAAAAATTCTTTAAAAATGTGTTGAACATAAAAATGTGAGTTAAACAATAAGTCCTTTTTGACAACACATTCCCTTTAAGTTGAATTTGTATGTAAGTCGGAACAGGTATATTTATTTGATGTAACTCCAGCACAAAGTGTTTGGTCTTTTTTGGTTTTGGATAGGTCAGAAGAGGTTTTTACATTTTGTTTTGCTGTCTGTGGGGTTGTCTCACTACATTGATTCCTCTTACCTCAGTCCTGTTTTCTTGGTTTCATTTTAAATTCAGGGGCGTGGTTACTGGTTTCCACTAGGCTGCAGTAGAAGCCAGGTCTGTAGCTATAGCAACCAGTGCTGGCAGCCTATCAGGATAGATCAAACAGGTCTGTAGCTATAGCAACCAGTGCCGACAGCCTATCATGAGAGGCAGAACAGATCTGTAGCTATAGCGACCTGAGGAGCTGATGCAGCCCATACAAGAGGGGATATCTAGGAATAGGTAGGACACTGTTAATGGACGTATATTGCAAAGTGACTTGCTTTTGCAAGATGTTTAACATAAAAAGCAACTCTTGTAGTGAGACAACCCCTTTAAACATTTTTTGCAGCGTGAACATACAATTATTTTTCTGCATTCAGTTTTTTATTCTTTTTCACACGATTTCTCAAGCGCTTGGGAAAGCGCTGGTGTTCAGCGAGAAACGCGTCGGGTTATTTTAGTCTATGTTTTTAATGCAGCGAGGGCATACCACCCCTGCACTTTTTAAGAATAAAAGACATTTTTAAATTTAGCCAGCATCCTTGGCTTTTTATCGGAATCAACGTGCGCCGGGTCCGCCATTTTTTCTCCTGCTTCTAGACCGATTCGGCGTTCATTCGAGAACCGAACTGCACCAGACCAGCGACTGCCGTATTAAGGGCTACGATATCACAAAAGCCCCGCAAACGCTTATGACAGTTGTGCCTTTATACTAGGAGTGCAACCTCAAGAGGCGAGCATACCTACATCTATTTATCACTTCCTTTTGTTCATACTTAATTCACGATTGTGCGCCCCCTTTGTGTGTTTTTTTCTCTATTTCATTTAAAACCCCTCTGAAGGCAGAGACATCTTTTTGGCATCACTGTGGGCAGAGTACATGCTATGCCTGCTGTCAAAAGACAGTGGGCGGTCGTTAAGGGCTTAAACTCACTCATTCCAGCGCTGCTGCCGCCGGGATACCCGCTGCACACATGACTCTGCAGGCAATCGCACTAATCAGATAGCGTGAATAGCTGCAGGGTCACAAGGAAGAATGAATGGTGACGTCATCAGATCCTTGGGACCATCCGTAGCACTGGAAGGGGACTAGTAAGAAGGTCAGTTTTTTAAAAAAAAATTATTTTTTTTCAATCATGCCCTAATGACTGACAAGCATTTGAAAATAATGGAACACAACTTCAATAAGGAATTTATCGGCTCTGTGTAAGTGAATTTAACACATATATTTATGTAGGTGTCAGCAAATATCCCCTGCAGAAAGTTTCTAAGGATGCTTTCACACGGAGCATTTTTGGTGTGTTTTTTGTGCAGAAATGTACATTAAAGGGGTTGTCTCTCTACACTGATTCATCTCACCTCACTCCTGTTGTCTTGGTTTCATTTTGAATTCAGGGGCGTGTTTTACTGGCTTCTGCTAGGCTGCAATAGAAGCAGGTCTGTAGCTATAGAAACCCAGTGTGGAAAACCTATCAGGAGAGATCAAACAGGTCTGTGCTATAGCAACCAGTGTGGCGGGCCTATCATGACAGGTATATATATAAAAAGTCGGTCCCAATCATAGGAAAATTTTATATACTGGTCCTATAGGGTTTTCACAGAGGCAGGTTCCCCCAAGCCTGCTAACAATGCTTGCAAGTAGTAATGGGAACCAATAAAAAATTTCAAAGACTTTAATATTTCCTTGTTAAAAAAACAATCTCACTGACATTAAATCCTTACGAAATAGAGTGTCAGGTAATGCAAAAAATTACAGGATAGGATACTCAGTATTTAGTTGCGGCCATCCATGCCGTTCAAACGCATCGTCCATTGATCGCTCCCACCACGAGGAGCAGGAGACGCCGACCACAGAGCGGGCAAATGCGCGTCTTTGCCGCTCTGGTGGTCGGCGTTCCTGCTCCTCGTGGTGGAGCGATCAATGGACTGATGCGTTTGAACGGCATGGATGGCCGCAACAAAATTTACTGAGTACCCTATCCTGTAATTTGTTGCATTACCTGACACTCTATTTCTTTATGGATTAATGTCAGTGAGATGTGTTTTTTAACAAGGAAATATTAAAGTCTTTGAAATTTTTTATTGGTTCCACCATTACTACTTGTTATCATGAGAGCGTAAACAGGTCTATAGCTATAGCGACCTGAGGAGCTGATGCAGCCCATACAAGAGGGGATATCTCAGAATGGTCACATATTGCAAAGTGACTTGTTTTTGCAAAATCTGTAACATAGAAAGCAATCCTTGTAGTAAGACAACTCCTTTAACTGCTGTGCCTTTCTGCGCAAAAAATGTGTCCAAAAACGTGTCAAAAATGCACCAAAATGCACCATGTATAAGCACCCTTAGGGTGCGTTTACATGTCACAGACCAAATACTGGTCAGGAAATCCTGACCTGTATTTTCATCTTTTTTTTTCCCGTAGGGTGACGTTTTTTCTCCACGATTTATGCATTCAAGCTGCCCCCCTTCGCACCCACATGTTCGTCTTCTGCCCGAAAACTAGGCGTAAGAATGAACATGTTCTAAGTTTTTCGGACCAGCGGTGGTGTAAAAAACTGTCCAGGAGAAAATCCGTGCAGTGTGGACTGCTGCACGGATTTTCTATTGAAGTCTATGGGGGAGCATTGCTTGCCAGTTTTCACAAGGTTTGTAAATCCACAAACTGTCTGAAAAACCGACCAATAACCTGTGTGGTGGGGACAAGCCCTGACATTAGATGCCGCTGTCCGCTCTTGATTGTTTTTATAATATAGTAAAATGCATGTTGTCAGATCATCTCCAGAGAAGCATTTCCCCCTTCTCGCACCAGGAGGCGTTAATTCCCTTTGTGAACTATAAAACATTGATTTTCCCAGAAAAGCGGAGTCCCAGAAGAGCTCTATCCTGTGTGTTGGGACATGCCAGGGAGGCTGTGTGAGCTGTGGCATCTGTTTAGACTTAAACAAGCGTCTGTTTGGATGTGGGGCAGCTGTGTGAGGGGACGCTGAACAGGTGGCAAAACTGTGGTTTACTGTTACAGAATGCCTCTAACACCCGCTCTGTCCCCCGTCTCCTGAGGTCATGCAAAGTCTGCATCGTATCCATATATTATTGTGTACTATGTGTAATAAAGACATGTCTGTGGAGTCCTGCAGCTTATCACATTAAAGGGGTTTTGCCACGAAGTAAAATTGACGTGGGAAGTTAGAAATTAAATAATAAACATTTTCACCATTCATCATTATTAAAAATTCTGCAACGTTTTTGTTTTAGCTGCTCCTTCAGTGATCCATAGTGTACAGCTCGTCTCCAGGGGATACGACCAGGGCTGAGAGCTCCTCAGTCCTGGTCGCACATGCTCAGACATCACCTCTCTTCTCAGGCAGCTACTGAGTGTTCAAACCCCAGGTGCTCCTTTCCTCAGGACTCCTTAGTAATTAGTCAAACAGTGCAAAGAAATGAAAAAAGAAACCCCTGTGAGGTCTGTGCATTGATACAGAGAACTAAAATCCACAGGTTTGGTTCCTGCAGGGATTTGAACTAAGGACCCTTGTGCCTGGAGGCAAAAGTTTTACTTCTGAGCCACAATGTAGCTACTTACAATTCTACACATAAACGGACCTTTCTTTGAGTAGAGAGAGGAAAGGCCTGGTGAGGTCATCATGCTGGGTCACATGAGCTGCAATTCAAACAAATCACACACGCCCCTTCTGAGCACACAGAGCTGAATGCAGGAGGTATGAAATGAGATTGTGACAAAACCTCTTTAATGGAAGGGCGAGCACATAGGCACTGCCATTCCTATGCTGAAAATAAGGTCATGGTTACTCCATAACATCTGGGAGGGTTCCAGTGGCCGAACTCAAACAAAGTGGGGAGATCTCATATCTTTTCATCTTTTCTACATTTACTTAGCGCTGTTATATTGCACAGCGCTGTGCAGATTGTCATCATTCACATTGTTCTCTGTCCCCATAGGGGTTCACAGACTAAGTTCCACATTAAAGGGGTTTTATCATAAAGTAAAATTGATGTGGGAAGCCTACAAATTAAATAATAAACATTTTCACCATTGATCATTATTAAAAATTCTGTAGCATTTTTGTTTTAGCTGCTCCCTTTGTGATCCATAGTGTACAGCTCGTCTCTAGGGGATACGACCAGTGATGTGAGCTCCTCAGTCCTGGATGTACATACTCAGATATCCCCTTTTCTCTCAGGCAGCTGCTGCCAGTCTCTTCCCTGCCTAGTAATCACACACACTCACTGCTAAATGAGTGTTCACACCCAGGTGCTGTCATTCTACTCCTGTTCTCTGTACTCCTAAGTAATTACACACACTCACTGCTGAGCGAGTGTTCACACCCAGGTGCTGTCATTCTACTCCTGTCCTCTGGATTCCTTAGTAATCACACACACTCACTGCTGAGCGAGTGTTCACACCCAGGTGCTGTAACTCTACTCCTTTCCTCTGTGCTCCTTAGTAATTAGTCAAACAGTGCAAATAAATAAAAAGAAACCTCAATCAGGTATGTGCATTGAGAACAAAATCCACGTTTGGTTCCTGCAGGATTTGAACCTAGAACCCATATGCTGAAAGGCAGAAGTGCTAACCACTCAGCTACTCACAGCTCTTTACATAAACAAACCTTTGTTTGACTAGAGCAGGCATCCTCACACTGCGGCCCTCCAGCTGTTGGGAAACTACAACTCCCATCATTCCCACTGTTATAGATTACATAAATTCATGATGGGAGTTGTAGTTTCCCAACAGCTGGAGGGCCGCAGTTTGAGGATGCCTGGACTAGAGTGAGCACACTGTGGGAACAAGCATGGTGATGTCAGCTTGCAGATATGCACTTCAATCATCATACATGCCCCCTTTTGAACACAATGAAAGCTGAAGCAGGACAAACCAGGCGTGAAATGTCTTTGTGGTAAAACCCCTTTAACCCATTTATATTTTTTTGGGTGTGGAAGGAAGAACATAGAAACCCTTTGCAGATGTTGTCCTTGGTGGAGATTGAACACAGGTCCATATTGCTGTAAAACAGCAGTGCTGATCCCTGAGCCACTGTGCTGCCACAGTGAAATGTGCTAAAAGCCTTAAGAGCTCTGATAAAATGTTATGATAAGTTCATGATAAGACTAATCCTTGGCCCCTTAGTGTTGCAGCCAGTTTTGACCTTCCCTGCACGTCATATCTTTTTAAATCTGACATGTGTCACTTTATATAAAAATGTCACAATTTTTTTTTTAAACTAGATGTTTTTAAAAAAATACACATTTTTTTTTGCATGTAAGAGATAGTTATTCCACATAAAACAGTTTATAACTAGCATTTAACATAAGTCTGCTTGAGTGTTTTTTATTCTTATATAAACAGAGGTCACTGTGTGGGAGGACGTATTAACTAACCCAGCAAGTTGATATGATTACTGTCATACCAATTACAGTATTTTATTAGTTTTACTGCTTTTACATAATAAAAACACATTTTTAAAACAGAAAACAAAGAACACATTTTTGCATGGATAAATTCTGAGAGCCATAACTTTTTAAAAATATTTTTCTGTATATGGAACGGCTTGTTTTTTGCGGGATGAGTTTTTTCATTGGGCTCATTCTGGGGGACACATGACTTTTTGATTGCCTTATAATCCATTTTTTGGGAGACAGGATGAAAAAAACACAGCAATCCTGGTAGTGCTTTTTATTTGTATACGTCAAAGTGCTCACCAGGCAGGATAACATGTTAGTTTTACTCTGTTGGGTGTTACAATTAGGCGCATCCCCACGGCAGTGGACAAATACCGTCCGGTTTGCCGTCCGGTATTTGTCCTGTTTTGCGGCCGTCCCCACGGCCGCGAGGGGGAAGGCTTTTCTCCGCGATGAGCAGAGAACAGCCCTCCCCCCTCCCATTGAATTGTTCATATTCTGTCCGGAAACCGGACGGAAGAATGAACATGTTCAATGTTTTGCCGCCGGACCGCCGGCGACAAAACCGTCGGGCGTAAAACCTGTGCAGTGGGGACCATTGTGCACCATTGTGCTAACAATTGTGCTCATTTTCGGCCGGTTTTTCAGGCGGTCTGAAAAACCGCAAACCGGCTGAAAAACCGCCCAAAAACCCATGCCGTGGGGACATGCCCTTAGGGTATGTTTACACGGCTTAAATTGCCACGCATTTCGCCGCTTATTGCGCTTTATACGTGGCGAAATGCGCGCCGTAATTACGGTAATTCATAGCTCTCAAAGAGAGCTATGGATTACGCGTTGTCTCCCCGCACGTACAATATGATTGTATTGTACGCGCAGGGGGAGAATTGACATGTCAATTGTTAGCGACGAATACGCGCCGCTGACAATGCATGTCAATGGGGCCGACCTCCAGTGCTTTGGATTTACGCGCTAATTAGCGCGTGGTTCCAAAACGCCCGGCTTATTGCAGCACGTACTGTACGCTCCGCAATAAGCCATGTTAACATAGCCTTACAGTGATGCCCAACTCATAGAATTTTATTTTTATTTTGTAGCACTTTTTTTTACTTGACGCCATAGACTCAGCGATTGTTTGATTGCTGGTATATTAAAGGGGTTTTGCCATGAAGTAAAATTGACGTGGGAAACTTGCAAATTAAATAATAAACATTTTCACCATTCACTATTAAAAATTCTGCACCGTTTTTGTTTTAGCTGCTGCTTTAGTGATCCATTGTTTACAGCTCGTCTCCAGGGGATACGACCAGGGCTGAGAGCTTCTCACTCCTGGTCGCACATGCATAGACATCACCTCTCCTCTCAGGCAGCTACTGAGTGTTCAAACCCCAGGTGCTGTCACTCTACGCCCGTCCTCTGTATTCCTCAGTAATTAGCCAAACAGCGCAAATAAATAAAAAAAAGAAGCCTTAATCAGGTATGTGCATTGATAAAGAGAAAAAAAATCCAAAGGTTTGGTTCCTGCAGGGATTTGAACCTAGGGACCTTGTGATGTGAGGTACAAAATTTACCTCTGAGCTACTCACAGCTTTATACATAAACAGACCTTTCTTTGACCAGAGAGAGGACAGGCCTAGTGATGTCATCCTGCTGGGTCACATGATATGCAATTCAAACAAATCACACACGCCCCCTTCTGAGCACACAGAGATGAAGAGCTGGATGCAGGAGATATGAAATGAGATCGTGGCAAAACCCGTTAGGGCTGCGTTCACACGGCATAGGACAAATACCGGCCGGTTTGCCGGCCGGTATTTGTCCGGTTTTGCGGCCGTCCCACGACCGCGGGGGGGGGGCGGCTTTTCTCCGCGATGAGCGGAGAACAGCCTCCCCCTCCATTGAGCAGCACATCTTCCGTCCGGAAACCGGACGGAAGATGTGCATGTTCAATGTTTTGCCGCCAGACCGCCGGCGACAAAACCGCCGGGCGGAAAACCCGTGCACTGGGGACTGCTGCACGGGTTTTCCATAGAGCACCATTGTGCTAATTTTCGGCCGGTTTTTCAGGCGGTCTGAAAAACTGCAAACCGGCTGAAAAACTGGCCGAAAACCCATGCCGTGTGAACATGGCCTTAAGGTGCAGTATATGTCTATACTGCACTGTATTATTAACTGCCAAACCTCACAGACAACCTGGAATCCCTTGTTATGCTTCCATGTTGTTATGGCAGCCAGTGGAATCCGATGAGAACGCAGCAGGGTGCCAATGCAGATGCATAATTGACAGTGGCATTTACAGGGTTAATTGGCTGTGTCTGGAATAAAAAACCTAAAAAATAGGCAATGGACGACAGCATCTTAGAAAAAGCAGGATATTTCTTTATTCCATAGTGAGTACAAAAAAACATCAGTTTCACCAGTTAGTAACTCTGGTGTCTTTTGTACTCACTATGGAATAAAGAAATATCCTGCTTTTTCTATGATGTTGTCGTCCATTGCCTAATTTTTGGACTACAGTATTTGGTAGAGAAGGCCTTCACACCTATAGGACGTATTGCTGCATCGTATGGGACCAGTTTGGTCCACTGTGGATAGTTGGTGCTGTTCCCATTTTTTGCTTTTCTGAATTTGGAATAAAAATCTGTCCTTACCAATAGTGCATGTAGCCAGCTCTAATATACAGATGGCTCCATGCACCAATCATGTGGGCTCTGCATGTGTGCTTACATATGATCACTATATGCCACATAGGCTTCTCCATAATGAGAAGTTTTTATGAACCGCACTTTCATGTGGTAAATATCCATTCCTATCTTAAAGAGAATCTGTCGCAATTTTTTTTTTTACTTATTAAATCAAGCCCCTGATCCACATTCTTTTCCTCTCACTCGTTTTTATTTCCTGATTGTAGATTTCTCAATTCGGCCGTCTATATATGATTGTGGGGAAGACATTCTTGCTTGCACTGCTTTAACAGCAGCTTCGTGGACATAGGAGCCTTAAGACTGATTCTGTCCCATAGGCTTCTATAGGAGAGTTTTCTAGTCATGCTGTGTGATCTGGGAAGAAGTCGCTGTGCAGGGAGGTGAAAGGGTGAACTGTGGCATCTCCTATTGTGACTGGTGGATTCTGTGTTATCTATACACATTGGTGTCTCCTTTCAGTCTGACCCTATTTGTGCTGATAACGAGCAGACAACTGAGAATCTTTCTGTACAGAACAGGAAGTGTTAGACTATTATTAGGCCTAGTGGCCAAAGTAAAAACTGCAGGATTTAAGACTTATTAAAAAATACTTAAAGTGATATGGAAAATTAAAAAAAAATATAACCAAAAATTCTTAAAAATGTGTTTAACATAAAAATGTTAAACAAAAAGTAATTTTTTGATGACACATTTCCTTT
Organism: Phyllomedusa bahiana; assembly: GCA_025379985.1. NCBI lineage: Eukaryota > Metazoa > Chordata > Amphibia > Anura > Hylidae > Phyllomedusa > Phyllomedusa bahiana. Next base: position 95,089 of record JAODAL010008271.1, on the reverse strand, counting down.
AAGGTTTTAATCATATTTTTTAAGGTGACAGCGTATCACTAGGATATTCCAGCACTTTATGATCTGTGGGAGACAGACCTCTGAGACCCTGATTCCAGAAAATCACATTGTATAAATTATATAAAATTGATTTGCATTTTGCAGTGAGAAATAAGTATTTGATCCCTCTGGCAAACAAGACTTAATACTTAGTGGCAAAACCCTTGTTGGCAAGCACAGCAGTCAGATGTTTTTTGTAGTTGATGATGAGTTTTGCGCACATGTCAGGAAGAATTTTGGTCCCCTCCTCTTTGCAGATAGTCTCTAAATCAGTAAGATTTTGAAGCTGTCACATGGCAACTCGGAGCTTCAACTCCCTCCATAACTTTTCTATGGGATTAAGGTCTGGCTAGGCCACTCCATGACCTTAATGTTCTTCTTTTTGAGCCACTCTTTTGTTGCCTTGGCTGTATGTTTTGGGTCACTGTCTTGCTGGAAGACCCAGCCACTACCCATTTTTAATGTCCTGGCGGAGGGAAGGTGGTTGTTACTCAGGATTTTACGGTACATGGCTCCATCCATTCTCCCATTGATGCGATGAAGCAGTCCTGTGCTCTTTCACAGAGAAACACCCCCAAAACATAATGTTTCCACCTCCGTGCTTGACAGTGGGGACGGTGCTCTTTGGATCATAGACAGGATTTCTCTTCCTCCAAACACGGCGAGTTGAGTTAATGGCAAAGAGCTCATTTTTTGTCTCCTCTGACCATAGCACCGTCTCCCAATCACTCACAGAATCATCCAGAAGTTCATTGGAAAACCTCAGACGGGCCTGCGCATGCGCCTTCTTGAGTAGTGTTGAGCGATTTTTATCGACAAAGTTGAAATCGGCAAGGTTTTTATGGTGCTCGAAATTTTTAGATCATGCGATAATTAAGGCTAAAATCTGTGCATCATCTATTAAGATCGCGCCATTTTCGGTGCTTCCTGTAATTTTGGCGGCCAGCAAATCAGATTACAGAATAGAGCAGGGTGAGATGTGTGTGCGACATCATGACTGGGATGTGTAGGGTTGCGATTGGCTGGAAAAATCACATGACCTCGTTTACATAGAACAGCGCTTCCTGTTTCAGCCTCATGTGTCTCTCAGCGTCTCATAGGGATAGGACCTGCATTCTGCCTGTGGCCAAACAGCTCAGCGAAATTTAGTGTATTTCTGCACTGAGATACCTCTACTATTAGCTGTGATCGTTCCAATTTAGTTAGATTAGAGATTTGAAGATTTTTATGTATTTTAGCTAGAGAATTTGAAAGCCGAATCTACCGCTGTAAATTCACGGCGGTGGGAGCGGGGGGGGGGGGGGGGCCCCGCGGGCGAACACAGACAAGCTCTATCTATAAAGAACACTGGATAAAGTTCACCAAGACTTAGTGTAGACATTGTAGTGGAATATCTTTATTATTAACAGTTTGCTATTGAAATATTTCCTGGATATTGGGCAGCCTGAACTTATATTGGATAAACATCATTTCTAGTAACTGCAGGTCTCTTTGTTAGCTGCAAAACTCCACTTTTATTATCAGTATACATTTCAGATAGGTGTCATTTTAATTTTCCCCATTACACCTGTGTTGATAATCCACCTTGCACTTAAATTACAAACCAGCAATCTTGTAGTCAGCACAGGTTGTTTGTTGCCAAAATACCGTGTATCATACGAAAACATCACAGTTACGTGTTTTTTGACTTTTGCGCACCCAGCACTGTTCATTGACGCAGCATCTACGTAAATCTTAAAACAGCAATTCTATATTCACCACAGGTGAATTGAAAGGTTTCTGTGACTTTTATAACCTAAGTGTGTTGCCTAAGATGTAGCACGTATCCTTTTTGACTGTTGTGGATGTTAATTTCAGCTTCTCCAGCCTTGTTTGGGTGTAATAATGAAGGTGTTGTTGCTCTCCCATAGACTTTAATGGTAATCGCTCATAATCGATGCTCACTATCGAAAAACCTTATCGATAGCGGCCGACTATCGACTATCGCTCGATCTCGATAGCCAACGCAATCGCTCAACACTATTCTTGAGCAGGGCGATATTGCAGACACTGAAGGATTTTAAACCATTACAGTGTAATGTGTTACCAATGGTTTTCTTATTATACGAAAAGACCAGCATCCAACGTGTGTAACAGGATAGAGGATACATATATGCAGCTTATATTAAAACGTATTAACTTTTAATTCATTTCCATTAAAGGCATATCCATAAATAGTCCATATGAATAGACAGCCAACAACCTTAACATTCAAGGGTCACACATGTACTCGCCTGGGTGGTGAACCGACCGACGCGTTTCGGTAATAATACCTTAGTCTTGGTCTACACCTCTTAGTTCACCATAGGTTTAAATAGGATTCCGGACATCATCGTTTCCATGTGTTAACTATATGTTGCCCAGAATCACAAGTATATGCATAAAAACATATGTTCAAATATACAAAAACGATAAAAACAATAATACTCAGACGGCACATATTTTTGAGATTAAGTTCCATAAGTATATAGTAATATGGTATGAGAAAAAAAAGGATAAAGAAATATAAAAATCAGAAAAAATCTGAAAAAACGTATATGTATGTATATGCGCATAAGGCTGTATTAATAGTGACATAATATATCATATTTTAAATTGAGGCCGTGCGGTTGTCTAGTTCCTAGTCTAAATATCCATTTGGCCTCTGCATTCAGCAACCTATCTCTTTGATTTCCTCCCCGTTCGGCAGAAAAGACCCTTTCTATGCCCATACATTTAAAAGCTGTCAGATCACCAGCGTGGACTTCTAAGAAGTGTTTAGAAACTGCTGACATGTTGTGTCGCCACAATGGCTTTCTTGGTGACTGTGGTCCCAGCTGCCTTGAGATTATTAAAAAGTTCCCCCCGTGTAGTTTTAGGCTGATTTCTCACCTTCCTCATGATCAAGGATACCCCACGAGGTGAGATTTTGCATGATGCCACAGATCCAATTGACAGCAGGGCCTCCCTACTCCCAAACATCGTCTGTGGACCGATACTTTTCAACAAGAGGTTCCCTACTTGACGTGTCGGATGTCTGCAGTGTAGCGTGCTGCAGAAAATTATTTCTATTTAAATAGAATTTTCCAGTAGAAAATAATTATTTTCAAATGGGGCCAAAGAAAAATAAAAATGCAAGTGCGCCTTTTGTTTTATGGTTTAGTTTTTTTGTCAAGTTAATGCTGAACAGTTCAATAGACATTTATCTGTGTTCTGCAGGTCAGTGCAAGGGCCACACTATCATCACTATATACCCTTAAAGTTATAGACTGTTCATGTCTTTGCCAGTGGGCAAACTTACACAATCAGCAAGTGATCAAATAATTATTTCCTTTACTGTAGGGGAATGGAGCATCTTAGTTATGAGGAGAGGTTAGTAGAATTGAACTTATTTAGTCTTGAGAAAAGACGGCTTCGGGGGGACATGATTAATTTATATAAATATATAAATGGCCCCTACAAAAAGCATGGGGAAAAATTATTTCAAGTGAAGCCCCCTCAAAAGACAAGGGGACATTCCCTTCGGCTAGAGAAAAAAGGATTAAATTTCCAGAGGAGAAGAGCGTTCTTCACTGTAAGAACTGTGAATCTGTGGAATAGCCTGCCTGAGGAGCTGGTCACAGCAGGAACTGTAGAGAGTTTCAAGAAAGGCTTAGATAACTCCCTGAAACTAAAGAATATTAATGATTATGTAGATATATAATATTCTGGATCCAGGCTGGTGATGGTTCTGTGGTCAGAGATATGGTCTCCACTGGAGCAGATTGGTTCTTGCCTTGTGGGTTCCAGGGCATTAACCAGTGGGGAGGCTGGGCATAATGTCCTTGTCTCTCTCCCATCACCCACATTTTCCCCACCCTTGGTTGAACTTGATGGACACGTGTCTTCTTTCAACCGTACTAACTATGTAACTATGTAACTATGTAGGTAAGATCAAGAAAAGATTTACATAGAGATGCAGGTAAGGAGTCAGTCATGCTTATGGTTTTACTAGTATGAAAATATGTTAATATGTCCATAGACCACATCAGTGTATGTTCACCTGTCTGTGTAATACCAGTCGTATATGGCACACTCTGCCCACAGCTGGCGTGCCTCCCTGCTCATTGGTAGGAGTTCTCCTATAGGTGGGGCCTCCGATCTCTCAAGGACTTTTCCCTGCTCACCTCTACTTTGCATACTCAGTGACAACAGCTCGGCACGGTCACCGGCTGAGCTGGCATTCAACCTCCCTCTATGCTGCATTCTGCTTAGCACCTTCTGCATTTAACTCTTGGATGAACAGACTAAATTTAACCTGTGAAAACTGTCTGGACTCGTAGACTGGATGTTTCCCCACTTTTGTTGTGTTACAAAGCCCAAAGCCCACCTGACGCAGCCTCAAGGTAACAATAACCTGTGCGCCGTATCTTATTGTGTGTTAGATCCTCAATGTAGCAGAGCTGAAATTGCCATTTTGGTAAACCTCTTAGATAATACAGTTGGTTAATTGCAGTCCTGTATAAATCCACAGGCAAGGGTGCTTTCACACAGTGCGGTTTTTTGGATGCCTTTTTTGTGCAACAATGTATAGCATTAATTGTTGTGCCTTCCTGCACAAAAAACGCATCCCAAAAAACGCACCAAAGCCGCACCGTGTGAAAGCACCTTAAGGCTGAGCTCACACACCATTTTGCCGATATGTTAAACATATATGTTTGGATGGTACAAAACAGTATCCAAATGCATAGCCTGACGTATTCATTGAGTACACTGGTAGAAACGTACAGTCAGCAGTGCATTCTAATGACTTCGTTTTACATAACTTGAGTTTGCATACTGTTTTTTAGATGCATAGAAAAGTGTGGTCTACCACGCTCTTGTGTGCCCCAAAAAAAGCACATCGGTTTGCATACTTTTTTTTTTTTAAACATTGGCGTATATGACTGACGTATGCCAATGTAAATGTTTGCATTCGTTTAACGCATAATTTTTTAAACATTTTTTCATTTACATAATTTTATTGATAACATATAAAAATGTATACATCAACGGATGTAAACATACAAAAACATAAGCCATGTTTACGTTTTAAATAACAGTGACGGATACATAGAAATGCAGACGTTTATCATGGTCTATGTTTCTACTCAAAAAACGTATCCAAGCGTAAGGGTATGTTCACACAGCTTATTTTGGGGCGCCCTATAATTACGGTCATCCATAGCTCTCATAGAAAACTATGGATTACACCTCCTCTCCCCGCTCATATTATACGATCATATTGTACGAGCAGTGAGATAATTGACATGTCAATTACTTGTGGCGAATATGCGCCGCGAGTTATGACTGTCTATGGGGCCGGCAGGCTGCCGGCCCCCCCCCCCCCTCCCGTGCCGCGGGTGTACGCGCGAATTAGCGTGACTCCCAAACACCCGCCATAATTGCGGACCGTACTGTATGCCCCGCAATTACGCCATGTGAACATAGCCTAACACTGAGAAAAACACAGTGTGATCGGCCCCGAAAACATTGTGATAGCGCAGCCAGCTGTACGTCCTAACGGACAGATGTGTAGATGCCGCAGGACTGAACTTGTCGTTCAACCCTTTAATGTTACCTTGAAAAGGGATTATTCCAGAAGCATCATCATATTTTCATAATGGAATAAAGGATCTGAATTGGGATCATAGTTTAATAAAGCCTGATGCTACTTTCTGTTACTCCTATATATTGCAGTCCTATGTAAAAGAACTCAAAACCTGACAAACTCAACCCTTCTGCATTTGTCAGTTTTAGCTCCACGACATCTGAATCTGTTGTGTGGAAAGAACTGGATGTGCCAAAAATAGTGATTTTTTTTTCCCTTATTGTGGATATGAGCATGTTCTACATCCTGGTAATATACTGTAGAATGGATGAATATAGACAGTGGATGCTGTCAGGGCCTTCTTCTCCATAGGGCACACTAGGCAGTTGCCCGGGGCCCCCACAAGTTTAGGGGCCCCAAGTGGTGTATGTATGTCCCAGGAATACAAGAAACATACCCATAATCCCATGGTTGTCTTTGCTTATTTAACTGTTTTTAGGTGTTTTTGTGTGTTTTTAGGATGTACAAAAACCATGGTGGAGAAGGGAGCCAAAGGCTCCCTTGCCCTGCCAAATAGTCTTGTAGGCTGCAGGCTGGTGGTGCCCAGATATAAGTGGCGTGATAATATGGGCGTGCTAGGGGGTGTGGGGGGGGGTCTCGAGGCATGGTCAAGTGTGATGCCATGTAGTTGGGCAGGGCCCACTGCAGTGCTATGCCGAGGGGCCCATAATTCTGTTAAGATGGCTCTAGATGCTGTCATGTCACAGATGTCACAGCCATTTAATGTGGGTTCTGCACTCAGGGTATCCGGCCTCCAGTCTGTTTAGTTGTTGTATCTGAATATATGCCAGTGGTATGACATGCAGGTGCCAGGCTTGGAATGATTGGGTTAACCCTCACTGTGGTGCCCGGCACACTTCAAAGTCCACAGGGATTTGTACATCTTGGGGGCAGAGGCAGTGGGAGATTTCCACTTTGTAACACATATTTCTCAGTAAGCTGGCTAATCATTATACTGCAGAGCCGGTGTATACAGGCATAGCGGTAACATGATGAAGCAACCATCACTGGTTTCCAGCAGTGCCCAGATTCACCAACCTACACCTGGGCACCTTCCTAATGAAGCATGCATTGTATTGGTGCTCAGCGGAGTTAACATGTGTGGCCTTCATTCATTTATAGCCATAGAGTTACTTAGGACATCTTCCAGTACACCTCCCAAGTTTTTGGATGGTCAAAGAGGAACTCATATATATTTACTTTTCCTATGTATCCATACACAGTAGTTATTCATCTACAAATTAGCACAAGATCACCTGAATATAGATACGTTTATGGTCCAAATTACAACAAATTGATAAATAATAAATAATTTGTGGCCTTATCTATAGTTAAATGGGTTTTGCCACGAAATAAAATTGACGTGGGAAGCCTGCAAATGAAATAACAAACATTTTCACCATTCATTATTATTACAAATTCTGTACTGTTAGTTTTAGCTGCTCCTTTAGTGATCTATTGTTTACAGGGGATACGACCAGGGCTGAGAGCTCCTCAGTCCCGGTCAGCCATGCTCAGACATCACTTCTCCTCTCAGGCAGCTACTGAGTGTTCAAACCCCAGATGCTGTCACTCTACTCCCGTCCTCTGTGCTCCTTAGTAATTAGTCAAACAGTGCAAATAAATAAATAAAAAAGAAACCTCAATCAGGTTTGTGCATTGATAAAGAGAAAAACAAAATTCCACAGGTTTGATTCCTGCAGGGATATGAACCTTGTGCCTGGAGGTAAAAACTTTACCTCTTAGCTACACTGTAGCTACACACAACTCTATACATAAAAAGACTTTTCTTTGACTAGAGAGAGGAAATGCATGGTGATGTCATCCTGCTGGGTCACATGATATGCAATTCAAACAAATCACACACGCCCCCTTCTGAGCACACAGAGCTGAAGAGCTGGATGCAGGAGGTATGAAATGAGATTGTGGCAAAACCCCTATAAAAGCCAAAATTATCTGAAGAGAAGGCCCAAAATTGGTCATAACACAGAGACTCCTGATGAATCCACTATGCTGGTGAAACATATTGTGGAAGTTTTTAATGGATATTTCTTTAGGCTATGTCTACACAGAACAGATTTTTTCTGGTTGGTTTTAAATCCGCAGGATTGTCGTCGGATTCCCATACATTCAATGTACGGGGCCGACAGCAAATCTGCACCAAAAAACACGGTCCAGCGATGTTAAAATGCCGTCAGATTATGGTGCATTGCTGTGTAGATATAGCCTTATTTCATACCTCCTGCATCTAGCTCTTCAGCTCTGTGTGCTCAGAAGGGGGCGTGTGTGATTTGTTTGTATTGCATATCATGTGACCCAGCAGGATGACATCACCAGGCCTTTCCTCTCTCTAGTCAAAGAAAGGTCAGTTTATGTAAAGAGCTGTGATTAGCTACAATGTAGCTCAGAGATAAAGTTTTTGCCTCTCAGCTCAAGGGTTCAAATCCCTGCAGGAACCAAACCTATGGATTTTTTTTCTCTTTATCAATGCACAGACCTGATTGAGATTTCTTTTTTATTTATTTGCACTGTTTGGGCTAATTACTAGGAGAACAGAAAGGGCGGAAGTAGAGTGACAGCACCTGGGGTTTTGAACAAATCCCGTAGCTGCCTGAGTGGAGAAGTGATGTCTGAGCATGTGCAACCAGGACTGAGGAGCTCTCCGCCCTGGTCGTATCCCCTGGAGATGAGCTGTAAACAATGGATCACTAAAGGAGCAGCTTAAACAAAAACGGTGCAGAATTTTTAATAATAATGAATGGTGAAAATGTTTTTAATTTAATTTGCAAGCTCCCACATCAATTTTACTTCATGGCAAAACCCATTTAAGGTTTGTCCCCACGGCACAGGTTTTCAGTTGGATTTACAGACGGTTTTTAGATTTGAAAACCATCTGTAAAGCGACTGTCAAACTTTCACATTGATTTAAATAGAAAATCCGTGCAACAGTTCACACTGAGGGAAATTTTCCCCCGGGTGTGGTTTTTTACACCGCTGGCGTAACGAAAAACGTAGAAAATGGTCATTCTTCCTCCCAGTTTTTGGGCAGAACATGAACATGTCAATGTGAAGGGGGACAGCTTGAATCCGCAAACAAAAGCCGTCCCCCTGCGTGTCCAAAAAATCCAACCGGTATTTGGTCTTTGCCGTGGGAACGCACCCTCACAGATTTCAGCATTGGTCCCACATACTGTTTCCAAATTGATACTTTATAACATCTTAGACTTTGTGAATACAATGTTATAAATGACATGAGAGATACATTGGTTATATGTTGACAATCTGAATGATACAGGGAGAGGCGCTGATGTAGTTTTAACTTTCGCTCTCAGGGAAGGGGTAATAAACCCTCTCCCCACTTTAACATATTGCGCCACGATGCATCGTTCCTGCCGCCTCCCACTTTCTCCTTTTCCTTAGTACATACCAGGTTGAATGCTGTAATGCTTTCTGGTTATTCCACGAAATTCCTTTTCATCTTTTTCATGATCCGTAAGGTTCTATTTTTATGTAATTTTTCCATTTTTTATAATATTGGGAAAAAATTTTAAAAGTCTGCTTTTCACATTTTTTAACAGCAGAAAGAGGCCCTAAAGTAAGTTTTAGAATTGTGTCACTTTTCTGTCACAAACTTTCATATAAAGGCAATATAAGGTTTTAGTTGTCAGGTGGGGTTATAAATTGTGGTGAGGGCTGTCAGGTTTTTTTTTATTATTATTATTATTATTTTTTTTTTGTGTATTTTATTTATTCCACATACTGTGACCCCCATAAAGGGGACATTTTTACAAAACTTTTTTTTTGCTGATTTCCTCTGTAACTGGGGCTGATATATTGGATCCAGTTACAGAGGAAATGCATCTGTAACTGGGACCTCAGAGCTCATCTGGGTCTGATAAAACCCAGCAGCTTCTGCAGTCACCATGCCCCAGTGGTCAAAAGACCACAGAGGCAGGGAGCCTGAAGACTTCCTGCTAATCTGTAAGTACAGCACTCACTTATAAAGCCCAAAAAGGGAGCTCGGCATCATTTCGAGCTCCCGACTTGTCGCCCCCCAAAAGGTAAGTGACATCCCCCAAACCCCCCAGCTGCCCATCCTCAAAAAAGGGTTTTTGATTTTAGAAAACAACCTTTAAAATGGAAATTAACTAGAAAAGGGGGAAAAGCCCCCCAATGGGGAAAGTGTGTTATAGTCATAATATACAGTTAGGAACCAAGGGAAAGTTTTTTTGGGGGGGGGGGGCTTTTAGGGAATTATTTTTAATGGAAGTTTTCTTTTAAAAGTCAAAAAAAGGAGGAAAAATTTTAAAGGGAAAAATGAAAGGGGCAGGGGAAAATTTTTTTCAAAAGTAAGGGCTGTCCCCCCTCCAAAGGGAAACCCCGGTAGGTATGTCTTTTAGTGACAGACCCGAAGGCCCTTTTCCCACAAAGAAAGACAGTTCCTTTAAAAGGGGATCTATCGCTTCATCCCGTTTTTTGGCCTTTTTTTTTTGAAGCTTGATTTTCTTTAGTTTCTGAAAAACCAGGGGGGGGTTTTTTTTTTTTCTTCCCCCTTTCCCGGGGGGTTTTTTAAAAAAAATTTTCTTTTAAAAACTGAAGGGATACATCAAACCTCCCCCCCCCTTTAAATGTTCTGCCCCCGCTCCCGAATCAGTGTGTTTTCCCCCTCTCTCGAGTCACTTCCTCTCCCATCAGGGCCCCTTTTTTTGTATAAGCTGGGTTTAAAAATACCCCAGGCCTTTCATTTTATTTTAACATCTTCTATAACTCAAGCAAATGATCTCTTCTCCCTCAAAAAGGGCTGGAGGCTTGTTACAGTTGAATCCAGTCTTCTATGAACTCATCCAGAGAAACAGATCCATCTCCCTTTATGTTTAAAACGCAGGAGCATTAGGCACCGGAGGCACAATTCTGCTGTTTTTCTGATTGTAGAAGCAGCTGCAGTGTCACTGTGCTTCTGTTGGCTGTACAGAGTGAAATTGTTGCCGGCCCCTTATTCTGAGTGAGAGAGGCAGGTATGCGCGCCCCTGTGAATACGACCGAGGGGGGGGGCCCAGAAAGAATGTAAATTAGTAGAGCCATCAGTCAATGAAATAAAAGGAGGAGGGATCCGACCGACACTGAGGAACAGTGTTTACACGAAACGAAGATAAGGGACACTGTGAGAACAAGACAACTTTGCAAATGACATCCGATTGCAAAGTTGCTTGTTTTCACTGTCCCCTTATTCTGAAGACCATTTAATGAAATGATACAACCCTTAAAGTACTCATTGCAGATGCCTTCTGCTATTATATCAGAGCTTTGGTCTCCTGGAGGAGCCTCTGGTGTTCTGATGGGTCGGCCTGGCACTAGCCTCCTGCCTGATTATTACAGCATGTGAACTGGGTCTTGTGATCTGTCCCAGGGCTGCAGAACCACTTCTCTTCAGACCTTGAACATCTCACATTATAGGAAACTAATGCAATTACTGCTCTGTTGTTTCCAGTTGTTACCAGTGCTCTGGTAGAGGACCATCATCCACATGGAGTTAGGGTCACCTCTAGGTCTGCCTGTCCCCCCCCAGTGCTCTGCAGGCTTTAGTATAGGTTTCATATCTTTTATAGTGAGCATTTCCAGACCATTATCATTAAAGGGGTTGTCTCGCTACAAGCATTGTTGCTTTTTATGTTAAAGATCTTGCAAAAACAAGTCACTTTGCAATATGTGTCCATTAACCATGTCCTACCTATTCCTAGATATCTCCTTTTGTATGGGCTGCATCAGCTCTTCAGGTCACTATAGCTACAGACCTGTTTAATCTCTCCTGATAGGCTGCCAGCACTGGTTGCTAGAGCTACAGACCTGGCTTCTACTGCAGCCTAGTGGAAGCCAGTAAACACAGTAAATTCAAAATTAAACCAAGAAAACAGGACTGTAGTGAGACAACCCCTTTAACTAGTGTTGTGTAACATTGATTCCAGTGTCATAGATTGCTTCTTGGAATTTAGGCTTGTTGCTTGACAGGATGTTGCATTCTGGATTTTACTGTGTAACAGCATATCATGGCTGCCTAGTATACATCTCAGATCATGTATCAGTAAACACAATTAAATAAATTCCCAAAATAGCCAAACAGTTTACACTTTGTAACACATCTTCATTTTGCTCTACACTATGGGCAACACGTTAGAAAAGAGGCACCGCCAGTTTTATGGCGCATTAAATGAGTGTATAGTGAATGAATGAACCTGTCAAAAATCTGGCGTCTGGTATACCTTGCATAGTAAAATTGATGCACATAATCTAGGCGCCCAGCATAACCTAGGTGCATATCATATCAGTGCTAGCATATTTTATGTGCCTTTAGGCCTCGTTCACACGGCTTATTTGGGCACGGATTGGCGCCGTACTCCGCGCCGGATTTGCGCTTCAGTACGGCGCCAATCCGCCCCTGTCATTACGGTAATCCACTGCTCTCATAGAGAACAGTGGATTCCATCGCTCCTCCCCGCTCGGACAAATTTCGCCGGCGGGGGGAGGAAAGTGACAATGCACATTATCCAGGGCGCAATACGCCCGCGGATAATGCAAGTCTATGGGGCCGGAGAGCGGCGCCCCCCGCGGCGCTCGGCCCCCGCCCCCGTCCCGCCCCTTATTACGGGGATTTTGTGAGCTCAATGCGGCTCACAAATCCGTCGGGAATAAGCCGTGTGAACACGGCCTTAGGCGCATTCAAATGTGTGGTGCCCGGCGTATAATGTGCCTAGTTTTGGTGTACTACAGTTCATTTACATAGAGAATAGGGCATCAACAGTTTAGAGGCTAAGGGGGCCACTGGTCCTCACCTAAGCCTCTTGAAAGTCCAATTGGTCTTTGCTCTTGGAAACCCCCATCTTGCTACCCCCAGTGTAGATCCTCATAGTGACAGCCGACAAGTCGAGGAGCGGGGTTCGGGAGGACAAGGCATAGACGTAGTTGGGAACAGGCAAATAGTCAGGGCTGGCAGCGTACAAGCGAGGTCAGTTTTAGGCGTGAGGTCAGGCAGGTCGCAGACAAGGTAGGGTCAGGAATGTAGCGGAGGATCGGTAATGGGACGACAATCAGAACAAAAGTGCACAGTAAATGGTAGATACGTTGAAACGTACACTAATAACTGGGCGTGGGATGCAGGGTAAAGTGTCCAGAAATAGCCAATGGTCAGTATTGACTAGCTGCTGGAAAGTTGGGTAGTGCGTGCCCCCTAGAGGCCAGCCGTGAGCTGGCAGAGAGGCAAATACGATGGGGAGGCTGCAGGGAGCGCTGGAGAGGTGAATAGAGGACCGGGAGTGCCAGGACTGGGATCAAGCACAGGCCGAGACCTGGACCGTAGTGACACCATAGACGCTGGGAAAAGGGCGCGACCATGGGCGAGGTGTCGGAACAATGGCATGTGTAGAGGGCGAAAAGGTAATACATAACTCTACAAGCCGTTCGTTCGGTACTCTCCTCAAGGAGAGATGTTCCCTTTTCTGAGCCACTCAATGCCTCCCACACAGCCAGCCAATATCACTCTGCTCTGCACTGATGAGGGGCAAATATCGCAAAACAGCGTTGTCTGCAGATGAGAGATACTGGCTTTGCTCAAATCCTTTTTGCTTTCTGAAGACCCGGTGAGTCAAAAGCAAATTGAGGATTTGTTACATCCAACAGAGGGCGCTTTGAGCTTCTCAGCCCCTTTCCCATAATGCCTTGTGATACAACAATACCATGTGATGCATGTTCATGTGAAGAAACCTAGACACATAAGACTAATGTGTAAGTGTTCTGAAACTGCCAAGCATAAGTGCCTCTTGTGAGTATAGAGTACATGGGGTCCGCATTACAAATGCTTTATTGTTGCATCCAGCGCGCTGGTCACCACTAGACCCCTCATCTTACAGCTATAGCCCATCTGGCTCTTCTTACTAACTAATCCCCATGGTGATTTCTGCTAAGCATGACAATGGCTGTGACGTCAGTAATATTGAAAAAAATATAGAAATACTGGGAGGCCATTTTTGCTATATACCATTCAGTTACCCTGCATTGCTGTTATCAGTCGTACATCTCTAGGCTCCACCGTATAACAATAATGGAGTGTTTACCATAAGAAGGGCTATGTTTTACTAGCCAAGTCTGTATCAGCAGAGAGCTGTCAGCCAGTAAATAGGAGAGGTCAGCAAGTCAAGAGGGTCACCAGACCTTAGACCTGGCTACAGAATTCACACCCCTCTCATATCACATCGTCTCAAAGGCCAACACATGTGTGAGGTCAAGAGTGAAAGCTGAGGCCCGAAGCCTCGCCATTGTAATTATCACTCATTAGTTCACTATTATTAAACAGAAGGTATTGACATAGCTCATTTCCATCACTAACCCGAAGAACAAGAGGTTAATCCTCATCCTGGGTAGCGGGGGAGACATTGCTCTTTTGTGCTTGATGACCAGAACTACTAATATAAACCACTTAGAGGCTAACTGAGTATATTTGATGGTGAGCTTTTGAGAGTACTAGCTCCCTTCTTCAGACATGGTGTTATACTTTTCTACTACTTACTATGGCTAACATGGTACAACATTATACTAATATAAACCACATAAGGGCAGAAACATCAGCTTCCATACAGCTGCTCCAGGCTTGGTAGCCTACAACATTGCTAGATGCATGAAAACCCCCATGGCTCTATGTAGTACGGCTTAGGGAGAACCATTACACTGTAGTCTGCATTTTTGGAGAAGATCTAGATGTCCTTGGACACGGACATTGTAGTCATTGGCCCTGCCAACACTTCTCATGACCCAGGAAGACGAAGTGATGTTACCTCCATCCTGCTAAAAACTGGCAAAACTGTTTGTTAGGAAATATTGTGGTTTCTATACAGGGCACAGTTTTCACGCAAATTTTGTTAACTGTTCACAATATAAGTTAAAGGGGTTTTGCCATGATCTAATGTTGACGTGGGATCCTTCAAAATGGGTATTTAATCACTTTTCTAAATATATGTGATTAAAAAAAGTGAAGCCTCTGAGAGCTACAGCCTGACTTACATGCCCTTGGTTTCCTGATAGTTTACATTAGACATGACCAGTTCCCTGCATTTCTTATCCGATGGCAGAGATCATAAATGAGCTTTGGAGGGACTGGGGAGAAAAGTTCCTATCTTTTGTATAGAGAATCCACTGGTTGTAATGTAATTATCTGAGTAAACATGCAGACGCTCCCTTGTTCTCTGCTCAGCCTCCCTCCCTTTCCCCCTGCAGGGTTGGCGAAGGAATGAAAGAAGACTGCCTGCTGAGCTTATCTTCTCTCCTGAGCAGATAAGAGGGAGAAATTTTAAAACACATATAGCTTGTGCACAATACAGTTATCCCCTGTGGTTTGGCCAAACAATGTTTACTCAACTACAGAGACTGAGTATCAGGAGTGTGCATGGGAGGTGGAGTGATGACATCACAGAGGAGATACTTGTTTTTTTAAACACAGAAACACAAGTCCCCTTTTTTCAAGCCTCAAGAGGGGAGTATCAGCCTGTTAGGTAAGGAACTCACTTCTTGGCAAAACCCATTTAAGTTATAATATTAACATCATGGCTTATATTCACGGTGGAAGCAATGGGACTGTGACATTTGCAGTCCACAATGGCTTGTAATGAGTCCATTAACGCTCCATCAAGGTTTCTGTAGTATTTAGTCTGCATGCCAAGGAATCCCTGACAAAGATGCAAAATGCCAGAACCTTACCATAAACTACCTCATGCAGTGTAATACTTAGCATGATTGGGTGGGTAGTAGAGATTACTAGAGATCACCTGTCACCACTCCTGATATGTCTGTTGTAATAAAAATTGTATTCACCATGAAATAGCAACTTTGGGAGAATCTTTTTTTCCCCTTTTACTTTGTGCTGTTCCTCTGCTGTTCTTCTTCTCAGAAACGTATGAATAAATCGAAAATTAGGAGTTATCCTTGGTCTTGTCAAAGTCATGGACGGTGTAGAGACACAGCCCTTTGACAAGAGGCTCTAGACTTGTAAACTAATGGAGATGAAGGACTCAAGCAGCCTGAAACGCGTCAGCTAATTTTCTGCCTGTTTTACCTTGGATTTTACTTTTAGTTTTATTTTTTATGGATGCTGGATTTGGGGTTTTGTTTTTTTTTTTTTGCTTTTTTGACTTTATACTGGTAGAACCTGCCCATAATTCGCACTGTCCGAGGTTCAAGTAGTGGTGAGCTGAATCTTTTTTCTGGTTTATAAAAAAAAGGAACAAGCTAAGCCCACTAAGGTCTGCTCACATCAATGTCCGCGGGTCTGTTCGGAACCTCCGTGGCAAGTTGAATCAGGAATGATGGAAAAAAGAGCGCAGCATTGTGCAATATTTTTTCTGTCAAAGCAACAGAGACCACGGTGGAAACTGGACGATTCCCGACAGATCCTCGGTGGCTGTGAACCAGGCCTAACATCAAACAGATCAAGAGAACTTGTGTCCATCATCAGCCCCTGCTTTGTCTACTAATAAAGGAGAAGAACAGGCCCTGGAGATAAAACCAGTTACAGAATCATGAAGGAACAGTTGGTTGACCGATGACAAACGCCCTTGGGGACCCTCCGGCATCAGTCCTTGGTAGGAGACTTGCATCAACCCTAGTATAAGAGGGCTACCACCAGAGGCGTAACTTAAAGCTTCAGGGCCCCAGTGCAAAATCCATAAAAAGGCCCCCACCTACCATGTGCCATTTATAATATTGGTATCTCCGTATGCGATAGAGGGCTCTTTGGGCCCCCTAGGACTCCGCTACCTCTGCACCCCCTATAGCTACGCCCCTGGCTACCATCTAGGTGGTCAAACTGTGGAGGTACTTACAATGAACTTAAACTGTGCTCATACTGTGCTTTGAATTGGCAGCATAGTGTATGAACGTATCCTTAGGGGTACTTTGATGTAACTTGAATGAACAAGGGGTACTTGGCTCAGGAACACCGTGAAACATCCCACACACCCTACAACAAGCATTCATCTTATATGTAAGTCTATGCCATCAAGTTTATGAAGTAGTACCACCTCCCTCCCCCATGCAGCTCTTGTCAAAGTAATGTGGCTTCAGTTTAGCAAACACTACAAATACCAGGTCAGCAGAAAAGTGGCAGAAACATTTATACAAGTCAAATATAAGTCAAGTAGCTTTAGACATAGTAACATACTGTCCCCACTGAGGAATGAGGACGGCAACAAAGCTCCACAATGGCTGGCGAGGAGGACTTATCTGTACCATACTATCTAACCAGGCAAATCTGTCAAGGAGACAAACCCTTTAAATGAAGTTATCTGTGATCTGCATACAGTCTGTGCTCTGTCGCTGCACCCCAAACAGAAATTCAGGAGCTCCGCAGACGCCATAGCACCTGCCTCCTTCTGTTAATTAGGGCGTCTAACAGATGCCCTAAATTAATCGAGTCTTGTCTGACAGATTCCCTTCATGGTTTACTCTAGACTTTCTTGCTTCCTGACAGACATTTTTTTATATTAACCCCTTAATGATGCAGCTATTTTGGGGTTTTTCTATGTTTCAACTCCAGCTTCCAAGAACCACCACTTTTTTACTTTTCTATCTTCATAAAAAAAAAAATACCAACAACAGCCTTATAGAAAAATCAATCTTTATTACACCAAATAATACAAAACAATAACAATGAAACAATAAAAACCTAACAAAAAAATAAACTATACACTAAACCACCCAAAAAAAAAAATTCCCCTTTTGAGTAATAAAACAAAAAAAATACATTTAGGAAAGGAAAAAAGAATTTTAACTATAACCCCACTTTAAAACCCCACTTTTTTTTGGTTGTATTTTTTTCCCCCCCCCCTTTGTTTAATTTGGGGGTTTTTTCCCTCGTGTGGAAAAAGTATTATCCCCCCTTTTTTTCCTTTGGTTTGTTTTTTGTTGAAGAGGCCCCGGGATATCATCGTTTTATAATAAATAATAATAATAATAATAATATAAGAAGTAATGCGATATAAAACACACCCACGTGTGGAGAGGAGCCAAACCCCGACGCACGTTTTGCTTTTTCTGTTGGGTGGTTAGTGTATATTTTATTTTTTTGTTAGGTTTTTATTGTTTCACTGTTATTGTTTTGTATTATTTGGTGTAATAAAGATTGATTTTTCTGTAAGACTGTTGTTGGTATTTGTTTGTTATTTACCTTCTGATTTCAATATTGGTTGCCTGGTTTTTTGTAGGCTTTTTATATTTTCTATCTTCATAGCCAGACTTTTTTTTTGTGGGACTTGTTGTATTTTTTTAGCGATTTCCGTATAGTTTATTGGGAAACCAGCAAAAAAAAATCTTTGTGGGGTGGAATTGGAAACAAATGCAATTGTGCGCTTTTTCTTTTATGTGTGTATGTATGGTTTGGTGGGGGTGGTCACATTTTTTTTTATATATGACATTGTTTGGTATGATTGTGGTTATCCGAATTGTATTCAGTTTTAAATATGTTGTTCTTTTTAAAAAACAAAAACTTTTTAATTAACTTTGCAGCACCATAACTTGTTTTCAGTTGCTGGAGCTGTGTAATGGCTCTTTTTTGTGACTTGAAGTTTAGGTTTTTTGTACCACTTTGGGATGTGTGTAACTTTTTGATCACATTTTATTGCATGACAGGGTGCAATAGGAACCCAGACGGCAGATGCAAGGTCCTTCATTAGACCCCCAGCTGCCATGGCAATCAAATGGCATCATTGAAGAGGTGAACAGGCGATGGAAGGAGGTCCTGCCCCTCTTTCTAATGGCTTATATGCTGTGTCATGGGCCAGGGAATTTGCCAGGATCAACCTTATCTCTGATCCCCGCTGCTAAGGTACTGGCTGTAATTAACAGCCGACACCTGCAAAGCCAGCATGTAAGCCTGCACTGTACCTCCTTAAAGGGGTTCTGTCACAAAGTGATATCCCTTTCCAATGCCGGGTTGTATTTTGCTATGTGCCGGCCTCAGAGAACACGGAGATGGCAGCGCTTGTGCGGTTCTCCTCATTCTTTTCTATGGCAGTTCCAAATGTAGCCGAGGGACTGTTGTCGCCCATACTCAGAACTCCCATAGACAGAAAGGAGGGAGAGCTGTGCATGCGTGACCATCTCCCTACCCTGGTTCCCCGAAAATAAGACAGCGTCTTATATTAATTTTTGCTCCTAAAGATGCACTCTGTCTTATTTTCAGGGGATGTCTTATTTTTGCACAAATAAATTATAGCATGCTACACTCGTGTGTGTGTGTGTGTGTGTGTGTGTGTGTGTGTGTGTATATATATATATATCTATCAACATTTAAACCATAGGATTTATAGATGTAAAGGACATTTTATGGCAGCTGCAGTGACTTTTTTCAAAGGATGGCAAATGTGATATGCTGGGACTTGTAGAACTAGAAGTTCTAGCATGCCCCATCAGCCATCCTGTGAGGTGGTGTGTGTGTGTGTGTGTTAGTATAATTGCTCTGCTCTCCCCCCTCGTCCCTCTATTGCTTATATATACTTTCCGTCTCCTGTCCTGGGATGTTCGGGACCTGTGGTGACATCATAGTCACTTGACCTCCCTGCACAGGTCCTTCAACACTCAGGTGCTACAACAATACATCCCAGGGCCGTTTATCTGGGTGAGCGGGGCTTGGGAACAACCACCCTCCACCTTTCTCTCTGCCCACCCTTAGGGACAGCCCTGTGTATGGGGAGTTGCAGCACTGATTTCCGCTATGAATTATTTTTTTTAGTGGGGAGCCTGATATTCGGGAATTCAACAAAATCTCTGCTATGTCTTACTTTCAGGGGTGTCTTATTTTTGGGGAAACACGATATTCACTGAGGGAGGTTCAGAAAG
This sequence comes from Phyllomedusa bahiana, assembly GCA_025379985.1. Taxonomy (NCBI): domain Eukaryota; kingdom Metazoa; phylum Chordata; class Amphibia; order Anura; family Hylidae; genus Phyllomedusa; species Phyllomedusa bahiana. Next base: position 75,528 of record JAODAL010008271.1, on the reverse strand, counting down.
GAATTTTGCTTTGTGCCCAAACCCCCTTAATGGCGTTATGATGGAATAGTAGCTCATGAAACTTTTTTCTCACCACGATTGGCTTTTAACATGTACGGAAAAGTAAATGACTACTATTACAAAATACATTGCTTTTTTAATTTTAGTTTTGTTCAGGATATAAAGAAGATTTTATCTCCTCTTAGAGTACATAAGTTTCTCAGGTTACGGACCACTCACCCTGCTCTCTCTTATTTCTCATTGACCCAAGCTGCTGACAGTCCATCCATGATGAAAAAAGACAAAAAACAAGCAGCACTGGAAAAATATATATAAATGAGAAAGGCTCATGTTTTGAGCTGAAACGTTGCTCACTTGGGTATAATAAAACTGCTTGAATTTTGGATGTGCTGTCCAGTTTTCCATTTTTTGAGTCCATCCATGGTGAGTCATTCCATACAGTCTTAGAGCATGTCCCCACGGCATGGGTTTTTGGCTGGTTTTTCAGCCGGTTTGCGGTTTTTCAGACCGCCTGAAAAACCGGCCGAAAATGAGCACAATTGTGCTCTATGCAAAACCTGTACAGCAGTCAACACTGCACAGGTTTTGCCGTCGGATGGCTTTGCCGCCGGCGGTCCGGCGGCAAAACATTGTAGAAGCACAATCTTCTGTCCGGTTTCCCGACGGAAGATGTGCTTCTCAATGGGAGGGGGGAAGGGCTGTTCTCCGCTCATCGCGGAGAAAAGCCGTCCCCCCCCACGGCCGTGGGAACGGTATTTGTCCTGTGCAGTGGGAACGCGCCCTTATCTTTAAAACAGAGCTTTGTTTACTGGAGGTAAATACACGTTTTAAGTCTTAGGGCGACATGTCCAAACACACCAATGCCAGTTTTTTGGTCTATTTTGCGCCAAAACCACTTTTGACGCCATATTCTTGATGTAAATGAACTGTTGTACACCAAAACTAGGCGTATTATATGCCAGGCACGACACATTGTAATGTACCTAGAAATGGTGCGCTGTGCGCCTCCGTCGCACATTGCCCCTTGATAGGCACATTACATACACTACCAATGATATGCCATGTGCCGCGATTTACGCAATTCGCCTTTTTAGGCGCATTGCGTTTTCTATGCAAGGTATACCTGACGCCAGATTTTTTTAGAGGATCGGACTTTCTGGCGCACTTTACACTGATTTAATGCGCCTACAACTGGCGTGGAAACGCCACTTTTCTGACATGTCGCCCTTAGAGCTCTATAGTCTTGTACACTGCTATTTACAAACCTCCAGCAGTCATGTCACTGTAATAGAATCAGATAGGAATAGCAGAGTTGATATGCCAATTGCTACTATAAAACTATCCACAGCCTGACCAGGAAGTGTGAGTCTGAAGCTGCCAGTGCCACTGTGAAACTGCATGGTGAGAAAACTCCTTTACGGGCTTAATTTTTACACCTGCTAACGTTCAGAATTTCTGATAAGTTGGTGCCTGTTGAGTGTTATTGTGATAGGTCTCTCTATACATTGGGCGATAAAGTTAGGTGGTATTTTCACTAAGCTCACATTATGCCACCATCATATCAATTCAAAAACAATATTTGGTTCAGCACATCCAAAAAACCTCTTAAAAATGTAAGCATGGGTGCATGCTGTCATGGCTGTAATATAAATACACATAACAATACCAGAAGCACCTATATTAGGATACATGAAAAAAACATTCCTGCTTTAAAATAACATGAAAGTTTTTTGAGGTTCTTAGTTCACACTTTTGATCAAAACTGCTTAAGCCCACCTTCGAACGTCAACAAGAACGCAATGCCGGTGGGTCCAACACTACGTTACACTAATGTTTTTTGCACTCCACCCATCCTCACAGGCTTTTAAATCAGTGCAGTGTAGTCAGTAGCAGGTGCCTTCACATTCTGAAAGGTAGGCCTGGACAGGCCACAGAGAAATATAACGTGAGTGTAACGTTGTGTAGGACCCACCTGCATTGAGGTCTCGTTGAAGTTCGAAGGTGGGCTTAAGCAGTTTTGATCAAAAGTATGAACTAAGAACCTCAAAAAACTTTCATGTTTTTTTAAAGTAGGAATGTTTTTTTCATGTATTCTAATGTAGTGTGCTGCTGGTATTATGTGTACCATCATATCAATAGCTCGTACCCGATCACATTTCAGAAACACTACTCAATACTCCCCGCAATGGTCTATGTCTGGGAGAATCCTCTGTGCGACAAGTCCCTGTAACCTAGTGGAAATGCCTCATGTGCTCCGATCTCTGGTAGTAATCAGGAATCCAATAAAACGGCATGCAAAACCCTATAAAGATTCCTCCTGTTTGCTTGGGTTATTTTTCCCAGACTCCCTTTGGGAATCATTGAGTCTCAGGGAATTTGTGGTATGTGAAGGAAAAGTCGCTGTCTGGATTCAGCTGGCTCTGCAGACCTGGGGCTTTTGTTTTCATTGCTGCCCCTGAGTTAACCTTTAAAGGAAGGTTAATTTTAAGTAGAAGTCAGTATGAAAGAAGGAGAGACACTGAGGATGGAAATCTGCGACACCAAGAAGGATCAGGAGGGACAGAAGTGGTTGGGTAGATGGTCGCTATGGAAAAGTCTTGTGTGTTCAGACTGGGAGAGGTTTCTTTAGGAAAAATCTAAACTTGAGGTGGTGGATGGATTAGCAAAGAGGAGGAAGAGCTGGAAAGAACATGTCCGCGATGTTGTGTAGGAAACGCAGGAGTTCAGGAAGAACAACTCCCGTTCAGAGGCTCCAAGGGCGCCCACAGACCCCACTGGCCATAATAGGTCCCATTAGGATTTATTGTGGTTTCTGTTGTTTTAACGGGAAAATGTATGCAGCTTGCTGTAATATTGTTTCTTCATTTTGAACAGAAGCTGCTACAGAACCTCCAATTCTGATGGCCTATAGTTTGAGACATGGCTGCAGGCTCGTCGGAGGGCCGGTCACTCTCCTACTCCCGCAGAATTCATGTGACACAAAAGATGAGCAGCACATCCAGAGTTAGGGTAAGGCACATTCAGCAGGAATACAGCCAATCTCTGATACATCAGAATCACCTCTTTAGTCGCGTACTTTATACAACATGCCCGGTCATATAGACCCTTGGTCAAGCATGTATGGGAAGTGGATGGTCCTCCAAGGATTGTAGGAAGTGGACCCTGAACCCACTGATAACAGGCGAATGAGGGGTAAAAGCGGAAGCCGGTGTATTAGCAGTTTTCTGGCAGATGTACTAAAGTGCCTCACTTTGGGTTTGCTGCTTATTCTTAGTATCATGATAAGTGAAAGGTTGTGGTCAATGGAGAGACATATAGGAGAGAGATCCTAATATATGTATTTAAATGTTTTTAACAGATACATTATCATATCTAATACAGGGCTTAGGGGCCATGCTTAACAATGCCTGCTCATGCTCTACCCCATCCTGTGTCGTGTTCTACCCTACCGTTATGCTCCACTCCATCCTATGCTCTAGCCCATCGTACATCATGCTCCACCACATCCTGCATTATGCTCACCCCTCTGGTCATGTCCCCCCCTTGTTTATTCCCCACCTGGTTATGCCCCTAAATTCCTTTTTCATGCTCACCTATCTGCGTCATGTCTCCATCCCCCTTGATTCATGCTGCACCCCATCCTGCGTATGCTCATCCTCCTTGTTTCATGCTGCACCCCATCCTGCGTTATGCTCCATCCCTCCTTGTTTCATGCTGCACCCCATCCTGCGTTATGCTCCATCCCTCCTTGTTTCATGCTGCACCCCATCCTGCGTTATGCTCCATCCCTCCTTGATTCATGCTGCACCCCATCCTGCGTCATGCTCCATTCCACCCTGTTTAATGCTCACACCAACCTACCTCCGTCCATGCTCCTCCACCCATGATTCATGCTCCACCCCATCCTGCGTCATGCTCCATCCCTCCTTGTTTCATGCTGCACCCCATCCTGCGTCATGCTCCATCCCTCCTTGTTTCATGCTGCACCCCATCCTGCGTCATGCTCCATCCCTCCTTGTTTCATGCTGCACCCCATCCTGCATTATGCTCTAACCTATTCTGCTCATGTTCCACCCCAACTTGTTTCATGCTTCACCTCACCCTTCGTCATGCTCCATCCATGCTGTATGATGCTCCACCCTATCCTGCGTTATGCTCCATCCCTCCTTGTTTCATGCTGTACCCCATCCTGCGTCATGCTCCATTCCACCCTGTTTCATGCTGCACCCCATCCTGCACCATGCTGCACCCCATCCTGGGTCATGCTCCATTGATCCTTGATTCATGCTCCACCCCATCCTGCACCATGCTGCACCCCATCCTGGGTCATGCTCCATTGATCCTTGATTCATGCTCCACCCCATCCTGCACCATGCTGCACCCCATCCTGCATCATGCTGCACTCCATCCTGCGTCATGCTGTACCCCATCCTGCGTCATGCTGCACCCCATCATGCGTCATGCTGCACCCCATCCTGCACCATGCTGCACCCCATCCTGCGTCATGCTGCACCCCATCCTGCGTCATGCTGTACCCCATCCTGCGTCATGCTGCACCCCATCCTGCATCATGCTGAACCCCATCCTGCTACATGCTGCACCCCAACCTGAGTCTTGCTGCACCCATCCCACTCAGCTGCACCCCATCCTGCGTCATGCTGCACCCCATCCTGCTTCATGCTGCACCCCATCCTGCGTCGTGTTCATTAAACTCTGCACAATATACTTTTCCTACATTTTTTTCTACTAAAAAATATCAAATCCATGCAAGCCAGACGACTTCTCCTGGGTTCAGCCATCTCCTTATGTTCCCATATCATTAGGTATTGTAGGACGTGAGCGATGACTTTACTGCTCTTCTCTCCACAGATGTGTTGTTTGGTCTGAGCTCTCCGTGCTCCTCTACTTGCCATGATTATCAGATCACAGCAGAAGGCACAAATCTACTGTTAGAAATCCAATTTGGCCACTGTCCGGAACTAAAAGGGTGTGTGGGCTTTCTTTAGAATCTGAGGGTGGGGGGTGCAGCGGCAGATCTCCTCTGTGGAGTTGTAGGCAGGATGGTGTTTTCTGGTGAAGACGCCTCTCATGGGAACTATGATCTAGTTCGTTGCCTCATAGTGAATTTTATGGGCCTGAATTCTCTTGACCTTGCTGTTACGAGGGTCACTGTCTCATTTACACTTCACCATGAATGCTGCTCATCTGTTCAGGTGACTGGTCCTAGTCATAGACAGTTGCTGCTAAGAATCTTTATGGTTTATTTTTGGACTTTTAGGTGGACATGTCTAAAAACTGTCTTGGTCTAAGACTTTTCTTGTTGCCCATAGCAACCAATCAGAGCTCCCCTTTCATTTTTTCAGAGCTCTATATGAAATGAAAGGGGAACGCTGATTGGTTGCTATGGGCAACAAGAAAAGTCTTAGACCAAGACAGTTTTTAGACATGTCCCCCTTAGTTTCTTAGAAGGAATTGTTGGCTGTCTGTGATTTTGGTTATGTTGCATAGAACAAAATAAAAACCAAGGATGGCAATACTTCTGCAGTCTGGGGTGTTTAGGGCCCACAGGTGGAGTTGATTCTAGGGGCCCACCAGTTGAGTTTTTCGGGGCCCACTGGTGGAATTTATTTTAGGGGTGCACCCTACAGCTACTGTAAATGACTGTACCTGCCTCCTATACTCTGCTTCTTGCTTTTTGCGTCTTTCTCTGCTTTTTGCCCTTTCTGAGGATGTATATGCAGTTAAAAACAACTCCAGGTCAGCCATGCTCAGTGGCCCACCGGGGGTTTGCCCTATTCCCCCATGGGCCAGTCCGAGCCTGAGTGGAACCACTATAATTCTGTAGTTTGGGGTGATAGGGGATGTTTTTTTTCATGTTCTGATCAGAGTTTCTGGGAAATGACATCTGGTACGAAGCAAAGTTTCCAGAGTCAGGGACGTGCAGTTAATGAGTCACCCATTAACAGTATCTGCGTGTGCCATAGAGCTGCGCCAACCTCCTGACCAACATGGCTGACATTCCTTATCTGACTCGACTGCTGTCATCTCGCTCTGCTCTGGGCAGATGGCCCACGTCCTGCAATCTGCCTTCCTATAGGAGATACAACCTGAGATCAGGTATGGGGCACTCACCTGGCAACATCTATGGGAAGTGCAGGCCGTTTGCTTGTAACATTATGGATGGTTAATGATTAAAGCAAAAAATTACAGAACAGGTTGACTTTCTTTTTTTCTAAGGCAACTGCCAGGAATGACTTTGTATAAGTACTCATTTCACCTTGTCTCCTTATCTTAACCTACAACATGCCCGTTCTGCCCTCTGCTAAATCCTGTGCATGCTGCAGCAGCGTCACATACTCACTTTGGATTCAGTGGAGATGAAGTTCACACATTGCTGGTTGTCACGCTTTCAAATTCAAAACTTTAAAGGGGTTGTCTCACTACATTGATTCATCTTACCTCAGTCCGGTTTTCTTGGTTTTACTTTGAATTCAGGGGTGTGTTTACTGGCTTCTACTAAGCTACAGTAGAAGCCAGGTCTGTAGCTATAGCAACCAGTACTGGCAGCCTATCAGGAGAGATGAAACAGGTCTGTAGCTATAGCGACCTGAAGAGCTGATGCAGCCCATACAAGAGGGGATATCTAGGAATAGGTAGGACACTGTTAATGGACACATATTGCAAAGTGACTTTAACATAAAAAGCAATCCTTGTAGTGAGACCACCCCTTTAAATTCAAACGCAAGCATAGTCCTTGTGTGAACAGAGATTAAGCAGTCATCATCTAGTGTCTGCTATTATTCTAAAGTAAATAACCAAAATACAAACATTTTCTATTGTAAGGGTATGTTCAATCATTTGCAGGCTTGAGTTGGCCCATTAGGCTGGGTTCACACGGCTTATCAATTACGCCGTGTGGAAGGGGGCGGGAGCGGGGGACCAGCACCTCGCCGGCCCATAGACTTTCATTACCAGCGGCGCGTATACGCCGCTAGTAAATGACATGTCACTTATCTCCCCCCGCGGCGGATTCGCCGAGCAGGGAGAGGAGACATAATCCATTGTTCTCTATGAGAAATGTGGATTACCGTAATGACTGGGACGTATTCCAGCCATAATTTGCGCACTACAGCGCGTAATTACGGACTGAAATACGGCCCATTTTAAGCCGTGTGAACATAGCCTTAGAGAGCAGGGGAAACCTCTGGTGGGCCTTTGGACTTGGTGAGCCCCTTGCCAAGATGGGCCCCTGGAAATGTCAGGCCTGGGCTGCTTTTCAGAATGAAATGCAAAGAAAGAGCGGCAGAAAGCAATAGGCAGACAAGAGAGTCATGCAGAATATGTGCAGTCTGTAGCTATGAGGTGGCCTGGAGAACTGTAGCAAAAAATTCAGCGTCTTGGATTAAAAAGAACTGATTTATTTCCACTAAAACGAAGTCCACACATCATATGTCAAAATGGCGTCCAAAACCCAACAGCATTTGCACAGATTTGTTCAAAAGCCATGGTCGGTATTCGGATTTGCTACATTGAACGTACGAGCCAACAGCAAATCCGAATGGAATCCGGCGTAATATACATACATTATGTTGCATATTCCACTAGATTTTAAACACGATTGCGGTCTATGCGGCACAGTGCACCATCAGATTCTCGGCGGATTCAAAATACTGAATCGGCCAAAAATGCGACGGTATTGTGGAGATAGCCTAAGAAGAAACAAGCACACAGGGCCGTTTACATGTTTCAGGCTCAGGTACGCTTAATCATGCTGTAATTAAGTGCACCTGAGCCTGAAACGCGTAAGTGCTCCTGTGTGTTTGTTTCACCATGGCTTTTTAGTGGAAATAAATAAATTCTTTTCACTCCAAGACGCTGGATTTTTTGCTATAGTTTTCCTGGATACTTCTGTTGGTGCTCCCAACTATCTGTGCAGCTTGTTGTAAGTGGGTGAGCAGGACCTTTCTGTTTTTATATATGTAGTTATGGGGTGGATCCCAATAAAAAATTTCACTGGTGGGCCCTACCCCAAGAACCAACTCCACTCGCAGACACCAACAATGAACTCTACTAGTAGACCCCGATAATCAACTCCATTGACGGGCACCAAAAATCAACTCCACTATTGGGCCTCAAGAAGCAACTCTACTGGCAGGCATCAAGAGTCGGCTCCACTGGCGAGCCCCAATCATCAATTTCACTGTTGAGCTCCAAGAATGGTTATTTCCATGGCAGAAATGAGAGGCTGACCCTAAGGCTATGTTCACACGGCATATTTCGGGCCGTATTTACGGACATATTAATGTCCGCAAATACGTCCCGAAATACGTTTCAAATAATGAACAATTAAATTAGCATATATTCCAATATAAAATATGCCTCGTCGTTCACACGAGACGTATTTTCGTGACGTATTTGTGGGCGTAAATACGTCCGTAAATACGTTCGTAAAATTAAGTCCCCTGTCACTTATTGAGGCGTATTTTGCAACATAAATGACCATAGTAAAGAATGAGGAATGTATTTACGACGTGAAATACGTGCCACACTTTGTGACACGTATTTGAAGCGTATTTCGGGACGTATTTGCAGACGTAAATACATCCGTAAATACGCCCCGAAATAAGCCGTGTGAATATAGCCTAAGATTTTTGCTGTGGACTTGCAGCAGGTGTGCAATAGATCTGCAGCTGATTTGCGTGAAGATTAGCCTCAGTGTCATTCAATGGGTCTTATCCTCATCATTACCACTGGAAATAAGTGACATGATGCCAGTTACTTCTGTGGCCAGGTGGTCGTGCCAGAAATTTTCCATTGCATGTGACAGGTATGTGAAAATCCCATTTGCATGCATGGGATGCAGATTGTCATCAAGTCTGATACAGATTTCCAAATCAAATCCGTCTCATGTGGACAGGACCTAATTGTTGTATTTTAAGAGTATGTTCAGACGTTGGATTTCTGTTGGAAAGCGCAGCAGCAATCGGAGGTGATGCCCTGGGATTTCTGCCATAGATTTTTACATTGCATCTGTTGATTTTGCTGAAGATTTGAACGCAGTGGGGCTTTTCTGTATCTCCAATCTGCGCCCACATCCCAGTCACATTCTGTGTTGAAAAAGTGACGTTGCATATTTTTTTTTTTTTTTTTTGCCCGTGTTGCGATTTCAAATACACAGTAGAAAAAGTTGCATGGATTTCCTATTAAAACAGATGCAATGCAGATTTTTTGTGGATTTTGATAGGGATTTTAATGTAAAATCCACCCCAAAATCTGTTGTTTAACATACCCTTAGGGTATTTTCATATGGCTTATTTTGGCGCGCATTTCGCGGTGTATTTCAGCATGTATTGTGCAGCGAGATGAGTGCAACAATTACGGTAATCCATAGCACACATAGAGAGCTATGGATTACGCCTCGTCCTCCCACACCTACAATGCGATTGTATTGAGATAAGTGACATGTCGATTATTCGCGACGACTATGCGCCACGAGTAATACATGTTAATGGGGCCGGCCTGCTGTCTCCCCCGTGCTTCTGCATCATGTGAATGGGATTTTTTAAAAACCTCATCCATACTGTTACTATTGTAATTACCTGTGGATTTTCCACACAAAGCTGCTCTGGAAAATCTGCAGTATTTCGGTGCTGTGTCAGCCAAACAAGCATTCATCATAGTAAATTCTGTTTTTGGCCACACTATAGATAGGGATCATAAAAAATTCTAATATTAGTGAATGGAATGAGGCTTTAATGTCACAAAACCATGTAGCATGCGCTCTTTGATATACACTATTACTGTGCACATCTGTTATATGATCTCGGTCTGGTTTCTGCATATTTGTGAGCTGGATCAGGTGTTCAGATTGCTGCTGTGAACCTTGATACTTATGTGTCCTATCAAAGGAAAAATGATGCTGATAAATTTAACATGAAAGGCGTTGTCTCACCATGCTGTTTCATAGAGCTACAACCAGCTTCAGGCTCTGATTTCCTAGTCAGGCTGTGGGTGGTTCTACAGCAGTGATTGGCATATCAGCTCTGCTATTCCTAGCTGAGCCTGATACAGTCACAGAAGTGCTGGAGGTTTATAAACTGTAGTGCACAAGGCTACAGAACGCTACAGGATTTAAGCTTATCAGTAACTTAAATAAACGCTCTTTTGCTGGAGATAAGACCCAGCAGGTAGTAACATCACCATGGTCGGACAGGGCTGCTTGAGCAATGAGAGCAGAGATGTAGTCAGTAAGCTATCTAAAGTTATGTACCCAAACAGTAGATAAAATCTCTATCTTCTGAACAAAGCAAAATCAGAACAGCAGTGTATTTGGTAATAGTTTTATAGTTTTCATTTACCTTTGTCATGTTTAAAGCTAATCATTGTGGTAGTATTTTTGTTAATTGATTAATGGATTTACTATAGATTTCTGACCAATATTAAACGATTTTAAAAGTGTAATCATATACTGTACATCTATATTGAGTATATACTGTGCATATATATATATATATATATATATATATATATGTATATATATATATATATATACACATATAAAATACTTTACTATACACCTGTGGTTACCACAATGTTTGCAATATACTTGTTGCTTAAAAGCCTCTTTCATATACCTCTGGAGCCCATCATTATCCCATGCTTTCCAAGGTTTTGGGATTCACAACACTTTTCCATAGTTAATCTACTCATGTTTCTGATAACCACATTCTACCCTGTTCTGTAAGTGCAGAGGTCTAAGAAGCTGCTGGCTGAATGGTGCACAGGAGAAGGTGACATTGATTCATATTAGCAGCATGATAGTTGGTACATTTATATGGCACATTTATAGTGGCATATAGTTTGGCACATTTATACTCTACTTAAAGGGGTTGTACCGTCTACCTATTCTCACGTCACTGCCTCTTCCTCTTCAGGTTCTCTTTTCCTGTGAAGTCTGGTGGTGGCTCTACAACAGTGACTGACATTTTAGCTCTGCTAGCTCCTATTCCTAGTTGAGGCTGTTACCGGGAACAAGATAAGATCAGAGGATGAGAAGCAAGTTCCCGAGCTGTTGATACGATACAGCGGGGAGTGAAATCACTAGCTCAGGCACAGCTAGAGCAGTCATAGTCGGTAACCTAGAGTAGCGTGTGGAAACAAGCAGGAGATAAGAACTGCTCTAATGCTGAAATTAAGCGAAATTAGAACAGCAATATATTTGGTTATAATCTTTATTTACCCTTTGCATCCATGTTTAATATTGACCAATTAAATGGGAATAATCCTTTTAAGTAGGTTGAATGCTTTAAGGGGGTTTTGCCACGAAGTAAAATTGACGTGGGAAGCTTGCAAATGAAATAACAAACATTTTCACCATTCATTATTATTAAAAATTCTGCACCATTTTTGTTTTAGCTGCTCCTTTAGTGATCCATTGTTTACAGCTCGTCTCCAGGGGATACGATCAGGGCTGAGAGCTCCTCACTCCTGGTCAGACATCACCTCTCCTCACAGGCAGCTAATGAGTGTTCAAACCCCAGGTGCTGTCATTCTACTCCCGTCCTCTGTACTCCTTAGTAATAAGTCAAACAGTGCAAATAAATAAAAAATAAACCTCAATCAGGTATGTGCATTGATAAAGAGAAAAAAAAACACAGGTTTAGTTCCTGCAGGGATTTGAATTTCGGACCCTTGTGCTGAGAGGCAAAAACTTTACCTCTGAGCTACATTGTAGCTAATCACAGCTATTTACATAAACAGACCTTTCTTTGGAAAGGCCTGGTGATGTCATCCTGCTGGGTCACATGATATGCAATTCAAACAAATCACACGCCGCCTTCTGAGCACACAGAGCTGAAGAGCTGGATACAGGAGGTATGAAATAAGATCGTGGCAAAACCCCTTTAAGTAAAACAGTGTCTGCATCATTGACAAATACATTCAAAAAATCTAAGTTTCAACCCCCTGTTATGCAAATGATGATCATTATGCCTGTTTTATGGTCTCATGCTTATTTCATTGCAATGTTATTGTTATTATCTGAAAACTCAATAAAACCCTGTGATGTAAACAATCAAAGTTTCAATGCAAAGTATCAGACACCATCTTCCCTCCCTGAGAGGGACCAGTCCTTCTGCTCAGTGAGATTTTAGCAAAGAGCTGTCCTCTTCAGTTTCTGTTATTAGGCAGCAATCTCTATCTACTCTGCACCAGGTAGCTGTTTATCAAACTGCATGGCTAAAAATGATTAAAGGGGTTGTCTCACTACATTGATTCATCTTACCTCAGTCCTGTTTTTTTGGTTTCATTTTGAATTCAGGGGCGTGTTTACTGGCTTCTACTAGGCTGCAGTAGAAGGTCTGTAGCTATAGCAACCAGTGCTGGCAGCCTATTGGGAGAGATCAAACAGGTCTGTAGCCATAGCAACCTGAGGAGCTGATGCAGCCCATACAAGAGGGGATATCTAGGAATAGGTAGGACACTGCTAATGGACATATATTGCAAAGTGACTTGTTTTTGCAAGATCTTTAACATAAAAAGCAGCAATCCTTGTAGTGAGATGACCCCTTTAAGTAAAGACTCATTGATGAATGATTATAAGAGGAAACTGGATTATGTCATCTTAACCTAACAATGAATTGGATGACTGTAGACAGTGACTGTGGCAGCACACCCATAATAGTCCGTGTATGAGGGTAGAGTCCATAGGGATTGGCTTTAAATATTACCTTTCTGAGTAATGGGCTTCTTGTCTGGGGTTTGTGGGGTAAAGTCATTGATGAGCAGCAGAGAAAACAGATTATTATTCATAGAATAAACCTGGATCTCATTAAACTACTCCTTGCTTTCCATCCAGACAATGAATCGTCTTCAATAACAACCTGAGAACCCAAGAATTACAGGTTTTAATAACTGTAACTAAAAGCATTGTTTTAAGAGGTTGCACAAATACATTTATGGAGTCATAAGATGTTAAAAACCCATCTCAGTGGATGTTATCAGCAGAACCCGACCACTTATTTTTTGCTGGATTCTAGAGGACATGCGTCATACAGTGCTCCAATGGGATTAAGAAGTATCTGTCAAGAAGCACTCATGTCCAGTATTGTAAAAACATACAGTGAGTTACAAAAATATTCCTACCCCTTCAACCGTTCCTCATTTATAAACATTACAGCCACAAAGTTAAATGTATTTTACTGATATTTTATGTGATAGATCAAGTAGCAAGTATTTGTGAAGTGTAAATAAAATAAGCGCTTTTCCAAATATTTGCAAATTAAAAAACTGAAAAAATGTGTCGTGCATATGTATTCAGCCCCCCGGTGTCAATATTTTGTGGGAACATTTTTAGCTCCAATGACAGCTGCAGTCTGTTGGAATATTTCTCTACCAGCTTTGCACATCTAGAGGCTGGAATTTTTGCCCATTCTTCATTGCAAAATAGCTCTGGCTCGGTCTGATTGGTTGGGGAATGTTTGTGAACTGCAATTTTCAGGTCCTGCTACAGATTCTCAGTGCTATTAAGGTCTGGACTTTGGGCCACTTTAACACATGAATATGCTTTAATTTAAACCCTTCCATTGTAGCTTTGGCTGTATAGTCAGGGTTGTTGTGCTTCTGGAAGGCGAACCTACGAGCCAGTCTCAAGTCTTTTGCTGCCTCTATCAGGTTTTCCTCCAAGATTGCCCCATATCTAGCTCCATCTTCCCTTTAACTGCCAGCATGATGCTGCTACCACCATGCTTCACGGTGGAGATGGCGTGTTCAGGGCGAAGTGCAATGTTGACTTTTCTCTACATATAGCGTTTGGCATTTAGGCCAAAAGGTACATTTTGGTCTCATTTGACCAGAGCACCTTCTTCCACATGCTTGCTGTGTCCCCTACATAGCTTTCTGAAAACAAATGACTGTCTTCTTGCCACTCTTCGATAAAAGCCAGATTTGTGGAGAGCACGACTAATGGTTGTCCTGTGGACAGATTCTCCTACCTGAGCTGTGGATCTTTTCAGCTTGTCCAGAGTGACCCTGGGCTTTCTGCCTACTTCTTCTTGTCTGGACTGTTAGTTTACGTGGATGACCATGTATTGGTAGGTCAGCAGTTGTGCCATACTCCTTCCATTTACAGATGATGGAATTTGCGAACAGGTGCACCTCAGTGCGGATGTTCAGAGTTGGGCCATTTTTTTTAAAACCTAACACTGCAATATAACTTACTTTGACCACAACTTTATCCTTGAGCTGTCTGGTGTGTTTCTTGGTTTTCATGATGCAATGAATGTTCACTGTATAATGTGTACAATGTGTATAATGTTATTCTTATCTACATGAAAAAACTGTTGAGACTCTCGGTTCACTTATCTTGATCAGAACATGTTAAGCTGCCCACGACTTCAACGTGGTCATCAAATCGCGGCAGTCTATCCTATCTTTACATCTAATCGAGCCAATCAGGCCTCTCACTGGTGTCAACAGACCTCCATTATTCAGAGAGAAAAAATAAAAAACACCCAACCTGCCCAAACTGACACTTCTTATGACAGTCCATGGAGGAGTGAGGCTGGGCGACAGAAACCCATAATGGAAGCCACCACCTTCCTTTCCATTATAGGTTAAAATCAATGCTACACCAAGTATTAACGATTATGTTTCTGCACACAAAAACATTCTCTGAAAAAACGTTATTATGCAAACCTGGGCTGCCATCTGGCCTGGGCATGACCCGGCACCATCACATGTCAATTATACATGTACAACACACAGACCGCCTGACCAGCGGCGACATTTCTGCAAAAAGGGACAATACATACGTCGAAATCCCTAAAGAAGACATTTGTGCTATCTATCATACATGAAAAAACTCTGAGACTCTAGGTTCACTTATCTTGATGCAGAACATGTTTAAGCCTGCCCCACGACTTTACAACGTGGTCTCCAAATCGAGGCGAGTCCTATCCCTATCTTTACCTCTCAAGCGAGGCCAATCAGGCCCATCTAACTGGGTCACCGTCCTCCATTATTCAGAGAAGGAAAAAATAAAAAAACACCCAACCTGCAAAGCTGACCCTCCTTTCTTATGGACAGCGTCTGTGAGAGGTGGGCGGGGGGGACTGAAACCCAAAATGGAAGCCACCCCTCCTTTCCATATAGGTTAAAATAACATGATACACCAAGTATAACGTATGTCTTGCACACAAAAACATCTCTGAAAAAAGTATGCAAACATGCTGGTGCCACTGGCCAGGTGGCGGCACACATGTAAGTCCTAGACATGTACACACACAGATCCACCACCAGCCGCCAACATTTCTGCAAAAAGGGCAATACACTACGTCGAAATCCCTAAAGAAGCATTTATGCCTATCTATCATACATGAAAAAACTGTTGAGACTCTCGGCGTTAACCATATCTTGATCAGAAACCATGTTTAAGTTGCCCCCACGACTTTCAACGTGGTGGGTCTCAAATCGGGCAGTCCGTATCCTATCTTTACCTCACTCTATCGAGCCAATCAGGCAATTCAACTGGCCACGTCACCGAACCTCAATTATTCAGAGAGAAAAAAATAAAAAACACCCAAACCTGCAAGAGATGCCCTTCTTATGACAGCCTGTGAGAGTGGCGCGGAGGGGACAGGAAACCCAAAATGGAAGCACCCACTCTTCACTTTCCATATAGGTAAGTTTAAAAATCAATGTACTACCAAGTATAACGTATGATTTCTGACACACAAAAACATCTCTGCAAAAAACGTATGCAAACCTGGGGTGCCACTGCAGGGCGGCTGGCACACATGTAATTTTACATGATACACAAACGGACCGAACGGCCAGCGGCACATTTTCTGCAAAAAAGGGCCAATACACTACGTCGAAATCCATAAAGAAGATTTATGCCTATTTTTCATAACATGAAAAAACTTTGAGACTCTCGGTTCACATATCTTGATTCAGAACATGTTTAAGCTGCCCCCACGACTTTCAAACGTGTCTCAAATCGGGGCCTGCCGTATCCTATCTTTACCTCTCAAATCGAGCCAATCAGGCCTCTCACTGGCGTCACGACCTCCATTATTCAGAGAGTAAAAATAAAAAACACCCAACCTGCCAAAGTGTCCTTCTTTATGACAGCCTGTGAGAGTGGGCGAGGGACAGAACCCAAAATGCGAAGCACCCCTCACGTTCCATATAGGTTAATATCAAATGTACACCAAGTATAAGCGTATGTCTTCTGCCACACAAAATCATCTCTTGAAAAATACGTTATGCAAACCGGGGTGCCACTGGCAGGGCTGAGGCACACATGTAATTATAATGTACACACACAGACCCGCGCAGCGGCACATTTCTGCCATTAAGGGCAATTAACACTACGTCGAAATCCCTAAAGAAAGACATTTATGCCTATTCTATCATAAATGAAAAAAACTTTGAGACGCTCGCACGTTCACATAATCTTGATCAGAACCATGTTTAAGCTGCCCACGACTTCAACGTGGTCTCAAAGTCGGGAGTCCTATCCTATCTTTACCTCTCAATCGAGCCAATCAGGCCTTCATCACCTGGGTCACCGACCTCCATTATTAAGAGAGAAAAAATAAAAAACACCCAACCTGCAAAGCTGCCCTTCTGTATGACATGCCTAGGTGAGAGTGGGCGGGGGGACAGAAACCCAAAAATGGAAGCCACCCTGTCATTCATCCAATTGCGTTAAAATTCAATGTACCACCCTAGCCTATAACGTATGTATCTGACACAAAAACATACCTCTGAAAAACGTATGCTAACCTGGGTGCCAACGGCCAGGGCTGCGGCAACACATGTAATTATACATGTACACACACAGACCGCGCCAGCGTGCCACGATTTCTGCCAAAAAGGGCCCTCCAATACACTACGTCGAAATCCCTAAAGGAAGCCATTTATGCTATCTTATCATACATTGAAATAAAAACTTTGAGACTCTCGGTTCACATATCTTGATCAGAAAATGTTTAAGCTGCCCCACGACTTTCAACGTGCGCTCTCAAATCGGGCAGTCCTATCCTATCTTTACCTCTCAATCGAGCAATCAGGCCCTCTCACTGGTCACCGACCTCACATTATTCATAGAGAAAAAATAAAAAACACCCAACTGCAAAGCTGCCCTTCTTATGACAGCCTGTGAGAGTGGGCGGCGCGACAGAAACCCAAAATGGATGCACCCCTTCCTTCCATATAGGCTTAAAATCAATGTGCCGCTGGCGGCTGGGTCTGCTGTATTTGTGTACATGTATAAATTACATGTGTGCCAGCTGCCCTGCCCAAGTGGCACCCAGTGTTTTGCCATAGTTTTTTCAGAGATGTTTTTGTGTGCAGAAACATACGTTCTATACTTGGTGATACATTGATTTTATTCCTATATGGAAAGGAGGGGTGCTTCCATTTTGGGTTTTCTGTCCCCGCCCACTACTCACAGGCTGTCATAAGAAGGGCAGCCTTTGCAGGTGGGTGTTTTTTATTTTTTCTCTCTGAATTTAATGGAGGTCCGGTGACCCAGGTGAGAGGCATGATTTGGCTCGATTGAGAGGTAATGATGCGATAGGACTGCCCGATTTGAGAACCACAGTTGAAGTGTGGGACAGCCTTAAACATGTTCTGACAAGATATGTGAACCGAGAGTCTCAAAGTTTTTTCATGTATGATAGATGGGCATAAATGATTCTTTAGGGATTTCGACCGTAGGTATTGCCCCAATGTGCTATAATGGGCCATTGTTTTGGTGTACTACATTTCAATTATATAAAGAAAAGGGCATCAACAGTTGTTTGGTGCAAAATACATCAAAAAAGGCATAGTCCTAATGGGACATGTCACCCTTGGTCTGCCTCTATATGAAATTGTAGATATACCGATGAACATTACGGCACCATAGATTTGTATGGAGCGGTAATGGTGCATATCTTGGATTCAGGATATTCATCACTCAGACCCTATGTGCCAACTTTTATTTCTGATTCAAGGGGATTTTAGCCCTACCCCAAGAACACCTAATCTGCTGGAAACACCCATTTTGGGGGTAGGGTTTGAATGAACCAAACCTCTCTGCATCCCGATTTTCTCCCAAAAAAAACAGAAGGGTTGGCAATTATGAGTTAGATCCCCAACAACCAAACATTTCACATGCAATCAGTTGGACATAAATGTCTTCAGTGGTGGATCCAAGTCACCTCCTCTAGCTCAGGAGTTGCGTAGTGAGTTGTTGCCGTAGAAATCAAGCTAAGGGTCCATTACTGAGCTTGTCGATATATATTCTATAATTATTATTATATTTATTTTTAATGCGCCCATTGATTCCGAGGGCCGCCTGTACTTTCGTGGGGAGGCTTACATACATAACTTAAGTCAAAACGAGTAACATTGATAAGTGCTATGCAATGACAATTGGCACGGACTAGAGGAAGAGCGTGAACCCTTACCCGCCGAGGGCACTTACAATCTACAAGGAGGGCGAGAAAGAGACAGGCAGGTAAGGGCGACATGTTTGTGGAGCGATGTAGTGACAGCCAAGGTTAGTGCATAGGTTATAGGCAAGACTGAAGAAATGGGTTTTTCAGATTGCTTTTGAAAGCTGGTGGAAAGTGGAGGTGGAGTCTTGATGTGTTGGGGCCAGTGAGTTCCAGAGTGTGGGTTGAAGCACGGGCTGAGATAGTCTTGTAGAAGGTTGGTGAGGAAGCTGATAAGGGTGCGAGAGCCCCAAAGAAGAAGGTCCTGTGAGGAGCGGAGAGGAGAGTGCGTGGGGGGACGATATTTGGAAGATTAGGGCAGAAGATGTATGGAGGGGAGGGGTCATGGAGAGCTCTGTGCTAGGTTAATGGTTAGATAGCTTGAAATGAATTACGCTGGGCAATGGCGAAGCCAGTGAAGCGGATGATTGGCGGGATTGTTGCTGTACATAGCACATGCTACTGTGTGCACAAGGCAGCAACACCGTTGACTTTGGTTCTTCAATGTTGAACCTATAGATTACTTTTCGGTCAAAGGACCTTTTTCCTTCATGCTTTTGCTGCGTACCTTACAAGGTTGCACTTGTTTGTGAATCTGTGACAAGCATTGGATGAACATTGATCATCTCCATTGTTGTACATATGGCAACACCAATTACAAAGTAGCTGCAGGTTACTAAATAACATACGTATGAAATGCGTTTTCCTCATTGGTAGTTTTAGGCTCGTTGGAGAAAGTGTCAAGGATCAGAAATCAGAGGCGGATTAAATTCGGGGGATTTTCACCGGATTTTGGGGGGATGTGCAATATTTGTGTTAGATATTTGGGGGGGAAATTTCGACGGGGTGAACGGGGGTCCTCTTTTTTAACGTTAATAATTACCCCCAAATAATCTTAGATATACGATTATGATTGCAGCAAAAAAACTGTTTTTTTATTGAAAAATACTAAAATACTCTGGAAAAGCATATCCCTTTGAAACTACTGTGAGACTACAGCGTGGACGCCATTTGGACGCCTGGGGGTATTTGCTCACGGATCCCCGTTTGGGGGTTGAACGGATGGCACTTGACACAGGCTTCGGGTTAAACTGGCCTAAACCAGCTTTATTCAGGCATAGAAAACAAAAAAAAATCATAAACAAAAACCTGGGCCCTTGGGCCCCAAAAACTACACACATTAGCCCCTTTTATTTTGGGGCCGGACCTAGCTCCAGTCCCACCAAACACCTCAGGTCTCAAAAAGGGCATAGGCTTCCCTCACCTTTTGGGGGGCCAGACCCTTTCCCCTCACTCTGCTGCCACACCAAACTCCGGGTAGCAACCCCACCCCCCCCTGATCCCCTCCGAAAAGGGATTTTTATACCCAAACCAGGACGGAAAAAACCAGACAGGGAACCTGGAGACCTGGGACGCGGGGGAACGCCCCCCCCCACGAGCTTTCCCGGGGAAGCCAACCCAAAAATGGCTGGATATCCCCCATGCTATATACAGCTGCAGAAACCTAGTTTTGGACGATAATAATTGGCCCCCCACCAACCCCGGGGCTCTTGGTGGCACGCTCTACCGGACGGGCTCCATTAGTGGAAAAGACAGCAATACCTGTTTTTTCCTTTGTCACAAAATATACACAAAATGATAAAATTTTGTAAAAATAGAAATACAGGCAGTTCCACTTACACCGTTCCACTTACATTGTCCCCCAGTTACAAACTGAGACTTATGGGGCATGGGCACTTGTGTTCCAAGTTTACAGAAGATGATGTGTGGAACGACAAGTTTCCCGCATTCCCCAAAGGTGACATGAGGTGAAAATGAGGTGAAATCTCCCTAAACGGGCACAGACAGCAGAAAAATGTAAAAAAACCCCTTCCCCGAACTACCCAAAAAATAACAAAACCCCTTTTTGCTTTACTTTAAATTAATAATTTTCCGTTCCCTTACGTACAAATTCTACTTAAGAACAAACCTACAGTCCCTATCCCGTTCGTAACCCAGGGACTGCCTGTACATTGATAATAAATCATATACCCCTAGAGATAACAGTAGTCAATTCATATGTAACAAAAATATCAAAAAGAAAAGGAATAAATGGGGGATAAAGTGGGGACCAGCAGCACACGGACACACCTGGGGTACTAATATTATCTGAGTTTGTGTATATGTATGTTACATTGGGATATGCTTGCTAGTAGTATTCTCAGTATTCCAGAACCGTCATTTATTTTAATATTTGCATTTTGATTAATTTTTCAATAAAATAAATTCTTTTATTTATTCCTACTTTTGAGTAAGTGTGATCTTGTTTGGAGTTTATTGATTTGTAACCTCTACCTTTTGTTTTCAAAAAAGAAAAACATAGGGCTGTGGCAGAAGTCTGGCGTATTTTCAGCCCGACATCTAGTGCAGCCCCGTTCGCAATAGTTTAAAATTGCCCACCCACCAATATCAGGGCATTGTAGGGCGTCCGCGGCACTTTGTAAGGCGCCCGATATCGGGGGGCATGCGGGAGGCGGGGCGCACTGGAAACGTACAAAGCTATAGATTTATAGCTGCGCTATGGCATTTCTAGGTGCATTACTGCTGGAACAGATAGAGCACTTTCAAAGTGGTTTAACTGAGCCAGAAATGTCATACAAGCGCTAGTATGCGCCTGATTCATGACCCGCTGTAGAACAGGTTCAAAGATTCAGGCGCATCCTACACCATTATTATGCGCAGAAAAATTGGTGTCTGAATCATACTTGTCGCCCATAGTCCGTTCACCTTGTTCTTAATTGTCTAGCCGGCAGGATAGAGCGTCGTACAGCAAATGACCAATAGCTTACCAATGAAAAACAATAGTAAAACCTGCTAAATTTCCAACGGATCGATGAATTAAAAACTAATTTTATTCTGAAAAATCATTAAAAAAAAGCAGAGTTTCATAAACACAGCGTAAGTGTCCGCTGCCGACGCGTTTCGGATTTAGAAATCCTTAATCGTAGCTTTACCTTTTGGATTGCTACGTTTTGTTGTATTGGCCCTGTTTATTGATTGGCGGGGATAGCTGAGATGTGTAAAGTCGCCATTACTCACAACTGCTGCGTTTCCAGACCTGAGCTCAGCATTCATTTACATGAAGTTATATGAACAGCGAGAACAAGTCACTTGGCTCCTCTTCTGCACCGTCTCCCATATAAGTTACCTTTGTACTAAGAGTGGAAGTGACTCACATGCTTGTTGTCATTGACTATGCTCAGATAGCACAAAGAAGGTAGAGCGTGAAAGGGCTGAAAATACTCCACTGTATGGTGATTTTATAGGTAGCACCTATAACTCATAATGTACATGGTGGTTCTCATTGTAGCTGTAACAAAAAAAACTGAAATTTAGCACGGGCTATACACGAGAGCAGGTTATATACTGTATATTATACCCAACCATGGCTCCTCAGGCAGAGAAGAGGAAATATACTATTCCGGGTAGGTTTGCAGTAGACCCTTGTTGGTAAGAGTGCCAGATAGGAAATCCTGTTGAAGTGTGCAGGGAACGGAGGTCACTCTTAACCA
This sequence comes from Phyllomedusa bahiana, assembly GCA_025379985.1. Taxonomy (NCBI): domain Eukaryota; kingdom Metazoa; phylum Chordata; class Amphibia; order Anura; family Hylidae; genus Phyllomedusa; species Phyllomedusa bahiana. Next base: position 53,492 of record JAODAL010008271.1, on the reverse strand, counting down.
GTTGTGTTCTATAATGTGTCTTACATTTTAAATATATCATCATTTAAATCTAAATAAATGCATACACATACTGCAAGGAGTTCAAAGTATAATTATGTATCATCAGTCATACATATAAATGTGTTGTAAATTACAGCGGAGCTTAGGAACATCTCATCTTCCACAGGCCCCATGGTAATATAGATTTCCTGTAGGTGACAACAGAGCTCAGAAGATGTAATATAGATCTGCTATAAGTGACAGCAGAGCTCAGAAGATCCTCTTCTCCTGTAGGCCCCATGGTAATATAGATCTGCTATAAGTGACAGCAGAGCTCAGAAGATCCTCTTCTCCTGTAGGCCCCATGGTAATATAGATCTGCTATAAGTGACAGCAGAGCTCAGAAGATCCTCTTCTCCTGTAGGCCCCATGGTAATATAGATCTGCTATAAGTGACAGCAGAGCTCAGAAGATCCTCTTCTCCTGAAGGCCACATCGTAATATAGATCTGCTATAAGTGACAGCAGAGCTCAGAATATCCTCTTCTCCCGTAGGCCCCATGGTAATATAGATCTGCTATAAGTGACAGCAGTGCTCAGAAGATACTCTTCTCCTGTAGGCCCCATTGTAATATAGATCTGCTATAATTGACAGCAGAGCTCAGAAGATACTCTTCTCCTGTAGGCCCCATTGTAATATAGATCTGCTATAAGTGACAGCAGAGCTCAGAAGATCCTCTTCTCATGTATGCCCAATTGTAATATAGATCTGCTATAATTGACAGCAGTGCTCAGAAGATCCTCTTCTCCTGTAGGCCCCATGGTAATATAGATCTGCTATAATTGACAGCAGAGCTCAGAAGATCCTGCTCTCTCATAGGCCCTATAGTAATATAGATTTACTGTAAGTGACAGCTGAGCTCAGAAATGTTGCTTTTTCCATAGGCACATGGCACAGAGTCCTTCACATTGAGTCCCGCAGTTGCGTGTTCTGAATGTATGGAGTGATTTTCTCCAAGCATATATCCCAGGTCATGAAATTTTCCACAATATTTTTCTGTCAAATTCAAAGGGACCCATTGAAATTGGATTCATCCAGAGGTACAGTAATGGGCCTTACCTTATTACAATTCGGTACTAAGCCATCATACGGCTGCGCCTATGAGGGTGTACTGAATAAAATATTGCTTAGCACGTCTCTAGGTAGATGGTAGTGAGGTGAGGCTGCGGCCCATCATCAATGACGACATTGTGCAGTCAGTAATCCATAAACAGAGGCAGGTTGTGTCAGGTTTGCTTCACATTTGCGCCACATAATCTAATAGAAGGGATAACATTTCTTAATAAAAAGATATTCCCCGTAAAGGAAACAGACTCCATTTAATTAGTGAGCTGCAGCTTCGAGCCTGAAGGACTCTTTGGTTTATATCATCTGGAGCAGGGCCAGGTCTTGGATTTGCTACCTCTATATTAAACACATACTTGTTTCTGCCTACTGGTTGAGTCTTATCGTCACGTTTCACACATCTTCCCACACAGTTGGCCCTACTTATATCACCTATAGACTCAGGCAAGCATTGCTTAGAACTGCAGCCCCCTCCCAACCACTGCATCACAGCCTCCCATTTATATGGGACATATCTACAGATCTTCAGAGGGGAATTTAGGATCCTGGCCAACATAACAATCCATAACAATCAGTCTATAGATCTCCCACACACAGTTGGCGCTGCTGATATGGCACAGGGTTCAACCTGTTGAGTTCTGTAGACTGTTTCGCAGCTGTAACCACTAGGAATGACTTTTATTTTATATAACGTTATAATTAAGGAACGATTTAAAAACTCTTCCTCTAGTCTGGCTTCTGCTGGGTGTGACGCCAGCCTGACAACGCGCCCTTTGTTATATGCCGTGCCATGGGTATCTATAGGTGCCGCTTTGATTTATGTTGTCTATTACTTCTCCCTGTACATTAATTCAGGAATTTAAAGCAGTCAGATTGTGTGATTGTTTGACATAATAACATGTTTTTACTTTTATTGTGCTTATTTTAAGGATTGTCAGAGAGTATTAGTTAGGCTACATTCACACATATTGTGCACTTGTTTCTTTATACCAATGTAGAAGCCTATGGGAAATTTCCTGAAAAAATGTCACCAGAAAATTCCTGGCTCTAAAATTGTTAGCCGAAAAAAGGTGCAAAAAGCAGCATTTTTTCTAAAAAAAAAATAAAATTACTTTTGAGTGAACTTAGACATGGCATCTAAAAATAAATCACATTTATAATAGTGTCTCATGCTGTTTGATCAATTTGGCACGCCTTTAGACTTGTTGAGATTTTTTATAACAATTTTTAGTTACTTTCTCTGCCTGTATTTTGGTGCATTTCTGGCACAGTTAGGGCCCGTTCACACGGCACAGGACAAAGGTATTAGTCATGTTTTGCGTCTGTACCAACGGCCGTGGGGAGGGTGACGGCTTTTCTCCGCGATGAGCCGAGAATAAACCTCTCCCCCTCCCATAGACATGCACATATTCCGTCCGAAGACCGGATGGAAGATGGTGCATGTTCTATGTTTTGCCGCCGGACCGCCGGCGACAAAACCGCCGGGCGGAAAACCCGTGCAGCGGGGACTGCTGCACGGGTTGTCCATAGAGCACAATTGTGCTCATTTTCGGCCGGTTTTTCAGGCGGTCTGAAAAACCGCAAACCGGCTGAAAAACCGTCCGAAAACCCGTGCCGTGGGGACATGGCCTTATTGGCTTAGCTTGCATCATGGCCAAACCTCTCCCCCATAAAGCCATACCTACTGTTGTCTAAGTTACATCCCCATGTCAGAGAGGTTGCAAAAACCGTATATGTTCATTAAATAGGGCAAACATGGACCACCTAGGACTACGATTGTCCTATAGAATTCTATGGCCCTGTGGCAGCCCTGACGTATCCATTGGGATAACGTTTTACCGGGGCCGTAAACAAGATGTGAATGGGGCCTAATACATCACATTCAGTGTTTTTTGGACTATACCCCTCATCAGTACCAACTGGAGTTTTGCATAAATCTTTGCAAATGGTAAACTGGTCAGCAAATGTAGAAAACACATGAGCCTTTGGCACCACATGGAGGCACGATTGTAGCCGCATGCGGCTGAAGGCTCGTGTGTTTTCACCATTAGACTCTGACCGGGGTTGCGTCATAAGGACAATTATTTTCTTTTAATTGATACCGATTGCTGTAAGTTCGTCTTCTGTAGCCGCAGAGATAACATTATCTGCCTATACATTTCTTATAAAGTGACCAATGCAGGAAACGAATGTCTGACCATGTAAGACTTGAATAGCCACGGTCTCCAGACAAAAGCTACTCATAGGCTGGCTTCATACACTATGTAAAATTATACATTCAATGGAAAAATGAGTGTAAAAGTTATTTTAGACACTTTCTTTAGGCATTTTTTTCCTTGTTTATTTTGGCACCTTAACAAATCAAAAAATGCACCAATTAGGTGACAATAAACAAAGTACAAGGGTAATTAGTGCATTTTTTCCAACATGTGTTTATTAACCAATAACTGACCGCAACTTGTGTTTTTTACACGTCATATATTGCATCAAACTGTGTGTAATAAAATGCACAGAGTGCTCCAGTGGTGCGTATTCCCTCATGAAACAAAGAGGCACTCTAGATGCGTTTTTGATGCATAAAATGAGAAAGGTCCTAATCAAGTAATCCCCTTCACGAGACCTCTTGTAGTCAGCTCTGTCTCTGACTCCCTCAAACTTTTGCTTTTTACTATAGAACAAGTCAGGGGTGTAACTAGAACTCATAGGGCCCCATAGCAAAATAAGATGGAGCCCAAACACCTAATGACAAGAGATAGAAACAGAAATAATACCGCCGTACATCAGAGAACCAACATAGTACTGCTAGATAGCAGAAAGCCGCCAGCTGTGTTTCACTATAAAAGAGAACAATGTTGTTGCACCTAAGTGGGGCCCCTCAACCTCTGGGTCCTATAGCAGCTTCTATGTCTATAGTTAGACTTATGGAAAGAGGGAACTAAGCAGCCATTAGACACCATTGTATACATGTGCATGTATATACAGTAACATTCTTTGTATCTGGTATTAATTGGGACTTTTATCTTATTAGAAGAGTCAGAGATGTGACAAAAGAGGTCCTCAGACTGGCTTCTCTGTACGAGCTTTGTACAGAGCCTTAGGGAGTCCTGTCTTGCCTTGACAGTGTGTAATGAGGCAGAATGTGGAAGTCAAAAATCATTACACTTCCCCATTACAAGATAACAGGATCACTGCGGTTAAATGAGATTATAAGATTAGACTGTGAAGAGCCTGACCCTGCAATTCCCACTGATGATTCATTTTCTGTTTCACGAGCCGGCTCTACAACCAGAAGAAGGAATTTCCATTCACGGCTTTATTCTTGCTTTTCATGTGTAGTGAATTCCTTATTCAGAACAAGTTTTTGGCTTGCGTCAACTTCAGCTTCAGTCCACAACCTATACAGACGCATCTATTGGTCCTTCAACAATGTTAACAGGTTTTGGGATGGTCATTGTAGGTTAAGACCATAGCTCTATGGAAAATTAGTAATTGGTTCTGAGGCCCCAAAATGTCCCCTAGCATAATGCAAAATGAAGATTAGAGCAAACCATACACATACCGAATCCAGCAAGAACATCAAAATAGTCTGCTGGGGTCTGTAAAACACCTTCTGTGTTGAAGACAGGATCTTCTTTGGATCATATAATTTATACACAATGTATCAAAACAAAAGAAATTGGGGCCATCCTCACCTGGTGCCCTAAGGGCGCGTTCCCACTGCACAGGACAAATACCGGTCGGTTTGCCGGCCGGTATTTGTCCTGTTTTGCGCCCGTCCCCACGGCCGCGGGGGGGGACGGCTTTTCTCCGCGATGAGCAGAGAACAGCTCTCCCCCCTCCCATTGAGAAGCACATCTTCCGTCGGGAAAACCGGACGGAAGATTGTGCTTCCTACAATGTTTTGCCGCCAGACCGGCGGCAAAACCGTCCGACGGCAAAACCTTGTGCAGTGGGGACTGCTGCACAGTGTTTTGCATAGAGCACAATCTTGCTCATTTTCGGCCGGTTTTTCAGGCGGTCTGAAAAACCGAAACAGGCTGAAAAACCGGCCGAAACCCGTGCCGTGGGGACATGCCTAAGGATGCGTTCCCACGGCACAGACCGGCCGGTATTTGTCCTTTTTTGCGTCCGTCCCCGACGCTGCGGGGGGGGGGGGGGGGTTTTTCTCCGCGATGAGCGGAGAAAAGCCCTCCCCCCTGCACATTGGCTTGCACCGATTCTGTCCGGAAACCGGCCAGAAGATTGTGCTAGCACAATGTTTTGCGGCCGGACTGCGGGCGGAAAAAACGCCGGACGGAAAACCCGTGCAGTGGGGACTGCTGCACGGGTTTTCCATAGAGCACCATTGTGCTCCTTTTCGGCCGGTTGTTCAGGCGGTCTGAAAAACCGCAAATCGGCTGAAAAACCGGCCGAAAACCCGTGCAGTGGGGACATGCCCTAAGGAGCACCAGACATATGCAGTATAGTACAGTATAATACCGCACTGTACTGTAGGAAGGCGCTACTAGGCTGCCAATCACTGCATGTATCTCACTAATAGAGGACTTTTACAAGTAAAACGTTCATGATTGTTGTAGTAATTATACTACCTCTCTATAGTCCTTATAAGAAAACTATAGCATGTGTCCACCTTTTACCACCGCCAGGTAAAAATCCAGGACAGACGAACTCGGTTCTTTTTCAGAGATGAAGCCTTTATTTTAGATTTCAGTCCCACAAAACAGCAATGATGTTTCTTTTCCCAGAAAGTTATGGATGAATGTACCTAATACCTTGATGTCATACCTCCATTCATCCACACCTTTTCACAATCTTTCAGTCACTTCTTTCACAATTTTTCCCCATTGGGTAACATGGAGAGTTGTCTGATTGGCTAATGTAAAACTAATCAAAGGGATCAGTTTACATTTATTTTAATGAAAACAATCCTTCCCTTGAAAAGCAAACATATATATTAAATATGTATATGTATATTTTGGAATATTGTATCTTGAAACCACACTGAACACACAATGTCCCAAGAAAGATTATTGTATGTTGAAAATATTGTATCCTGAGGCCATTGTATCCTGAGGGAGCACTGTACTGTGCATTTCTAGTAGGTTCTGTTTTATAAACATGTGCAAAAAGTGTGTCCTCTCGGTATATATGTGGCAAGATTATGGGCGACATGTATGACCGGAGCTGCGCCAGTTTTCTGGAGCACTTTGAGCCAAAAAGTATGCATGCACAGGCACACTCTAAACTTTGGTGCAATAAGTGCTTTTGTAATTAGCCAAATACATTTTTTAATGCGCCAAATATTTTGGGCATTCTGGGGGCGTCGCACCACATTCATAGAAGTAGACACATTCATGATTCTTTGACGCCAAATCTAGACGCAGAACAGTTAGAACGGCCAGACCAGGGTAAAGGTGGTGCCTGAGCCAGACTTGTGGTATTTCCTCTACACTGCCCTGTATGTATGACCTGCAGAAGAACAGCCAGACCAGGGTAAAGGTGGTGCCTGAGCCAGACTTGTGGTATTGGCTCTACACTGCCCTGTATTTATGACCTGCAGAAGAACAGCCAGACCAGGGTAAAGGTGGTGCCTGAGCCAGACTTGTGGTATTGGTCTACACTGCCCTGTATGTATGACCTGCAGAAGAACAGGCAGACCAAGGTAAAGGTGGTGCCTGAGCCAGACTTGTGGTATTGCTCTACACTGCCTGTATGTATGACCTGCAGAAGAACAGACCAGGGTAAAGGTGGTGCCTGAGCCAGACTTGTGGTATTGGCCCTACACTGCCCTGTATGTATGACCTGCAGATGACCAGCCAGACCAGGGTAAAGGTGGTGCCTGAGCCAGACTTGTGGTATTGGCTCTACACTGCCCTGTATGTATGACCTGCAGAAGAACAGACCAGGGTAAAGGTGGTGCCTGAGCCAGACTTGTGGTATTGGCCCTACACTGCCCTGTAGTATGACCTGCAGATGACCAGCCAGACCAGGGTAAAGGTGGTGCCTGAGCCAGACTTGTGGTATGGCTCTACACTGCCCTGTATGTCTGACCTGCAGAAGAACAGTCAGACCAGGGTAAAGGTGGTGCCTGAGCAAGACTTGTGGTATTGGCTCTACACTGCCCTGTATGTATGACCTGCAGAAGAACAGCCAGACCAGGGTAAAGGTGGTGCCTGAGCCAGACTTGTGGTATTGGCCCTACACTGCCCTGTATGTATGACCTGCAGAAGAACAGACAGACCAGGGTAATGGTGGTGACTGAGCCAGACTAGTGGTAATGTCTCTACACTGCCCTGTATGTATGACCTGCAGAAGAGCAGCCAGACCAGGGTAAAGGTGGTGCCTGAGCCAGACTTGTGGTATTGGCTCTACACTGCCCTGTATGTATGACCTGCAGAAGAACAGCTCCATACATTCTGGTGCATTCTACACTGCCTTATAGCGGCTTAGAACTGGCCTGTCAGCACCACCGTTCACCCTTTGTCTGGACACCATTTTTCTTAAACGTTATACTACTAAGCAATTTGGTAGCACATAAAATGTACTTTTTCATAAAAGAAATCAATAGATCCAACTGAAGAAAAATGGCATTAAATATTTATTTGTCTTTTTATAAATTTAAAGAAAGGAAACTATAACTTGGTTGGGGAGAACAACACTTTAAAAAGATACATCAACCAGATCCCAACATTCTTCTTTTTGATGGTTTCATTTCACAGACCCATCAAAAAAGAAGTATATCTTGCAAATAAAACTTCTTACTCATTATTGTATGTTAATTTTTTATTTAAATTTGTAATTACTTTTTAATGCAATGCATAGTGCTTTAATTGCAAATATAGTAGTGACACTGGTGCCTATAAACAGGTCTGTGCCACAAGGAAAGTATGGCACTGCTTCTTCAATACAGAAAAAGGCAAGGGTGTTATGAATGGCAGGAACTCTCCTGCTTGTTCCTATGTTAAGTCTGTCTTCTGTTGTGTGTTGGAGAGGTTGCAAAGGATCCTTGCATGTCAGCTGACCTGGCTGTGCACCTGAGGCTCTTTAGCTACTTCAAGTCTCTATAAAGCTCATTTGAATCTGGCAATTTGGTTGAAAATACAGCAAGGTCCTGCCTAGTCCTGATATGTCAAGTTATTATTTCATAACATATATTGTCTAGTTTAGTTGCGTCAAGTTCTAGTATGTTGTTGTTGTTGTAGTTTGGCCAAGTCCAAGAGAATACTAACTTAACGTTTGTCTAGTTTCTGGTGTTTGGCCTTGTCAAGGGAGTCGTTGGGTCCGAGAGCCGCTTTCTGTATTAGGGACCATTGTAGCGCAGGGACATTTTTGAGGGAAAGTTTTGGAAACAGTTTTTTGGGTTAGGTTTAGGTGCTAGAGACAACCATAGGGCAAGGTTTAAGGGAAGATTTAGGGACAGTTGGCTGGGTTAGTTTTTACTATTACTCTCTTTCTTGAGTGAACCCGCATGTGAATCTCCACTGTCTCTGTGCTGAATTGTCTAGAAGTGAGTCTTTTCCCTTTGATTGATACCCACTTCTTATTCCTTGTGACTTCTCTGTTTGACATCCACCAGCATTTTTACAAAGTCTAGCAAAGAACATGTGGACAATATCGAAAATATCTAAAAGATAGGGGCTGATTATAAGGAGGGGCCCATCAATGGGCATACAAATATCCTTAATATATTATCGGACCTCTAGGATCACTGCAGGTGAAATATACAGGTACTGAAAACTTCCCAAAATATAAACTACTTATTGCTGAGAGGTTTAAACAACCAAAGACCTTGCAAACAGTTTAAAGGGGCTTTCTCACTACATTGATTAGCTTTAATCAAAGACTATTACCAAATACTTTGCTGTTCTGATTTAGCTTTGTTTAGGAGATAGAGAAGATTTTATCTCTTGCTTATGTACACAAGCTTCCCTAGGTTACAGACCATCTCTCTCTGCTCTCGTCGATCCAGAAGCCCTGTCTGATCATGATGGCTCACTTCCTGATATTTGTTATCAGAAAAACAGTAGCATGTTTATCTATGTTAGAGACAAACTTTAACCTTTTAGAGCTGTGTAGCCTTGTGGACTACAATTTACAAACCTCCTGCACTTATGGCACACAGACTCAGCTAGGAATAGCAAAGCTGATATGCCAATCACTGCTGTCTAATCAGGTAATGTGAATCTGAAGCAGACTGTGAAGAGCAGGCTATATGAAACAGCATTGTGAGAATACCCCTTTAAGAGAGGGTTTTACTGTAGTGTGGTAGGAGCAGACTGCAAAAATGGTGTATTTATGCAATTTTGTACTATTGCATGTTTCACACTTTTCTATAGGTTTGTATATGTAGTTATTTATACTGGTTGTTAATGTTGTACTGTGTTACTGTCACTTTAATATATCATGTTGTATCACGTCAGCCTATAAAGGAGTGAGTAAAGTATTCTGGGAGCATAGTCCACATTAGCAGCATTAGCTAACAGGGAAAGTTCAGTTCCAGATTGCTACAAGTTCAGTTTATTCAAAGCAAATGGAGCTGACCCTGGGCCCAGAGACAGGCTTCCCCAAATCAATGGGATCCAGCACAGAAACTTGCAGACTATTAAACGGAATGTGTCATCAAAAAATGACTTATTGTTTAACTCACATTTTTATGTTAAACACATTTTGTAGGAATTTTTGGTTATATTTTTTTTTAATTTTCCAGATCACTTTCAATATTTTTTTAATAATTCTTAACTCCTGCAGTTTTCCCTTTGGCCTAATAATAGTCTGACACTTCCTGTTCTGTTTAGAGAGCTTTTCAGCAGTCTGCTCATTATCAGTAAAAGCAGGATCAAGCTGAAAGGAGACACCATTGTGTACAGATAACACAGAATCCACCAGTCACAAGAGGAGATGTCACAGCTCCCCCTCTCCCCTCCCGTCAGTGAAAACTCTCTTACACAAGTCTATGTGACAGAATATGTCTTAAGAATCCTATGGGCATGAAGCTGCTGTAAAGTATCTCTCTGACTGCTGTTAAAGCAGTGCAAGCAAGAATGTCTTCCCCACAATCATATATAGACGGCCGAATTGAGAAATCTACAATCAGGAAATAAAAACGACTGAGAGGAAAACAATATGGATCAGGGGCTTGATTTAATAAGTAAAAAAAAAAAAAAATGCCGACATATTCCCTTTAAGGCTGAAGAAGGGATTCCCTTATTTGCAATTAAAGCTAAAATACATTGTTATCTGAGGAATATGTGAGACTCCTATCAGGGATTTCCTTTTGAATATCATTTTTTTCTGTCAAACAGTAATATTCTTCTTACTATTGCAAAAATCATTGTTTTGAAGCCAAATGACCCATAACTTTTAGCATTACGGCCTCGTTCACACGGCTTATTTGGGCACGGATTGGCGCCGTATTCCGCGCCGGATTTGCGCTTCAGTACGGCGCCAATCCGTCCCTGTCATTACGGTAATCCACTGCTCTCATAGAGAACAGTGGATTCCGTCGCTCCTCCCCGCTCGGCGAATCCGCCGGGATGGGAGAAAGTGACATGCACATTATTTACGGCGCGGACGCGCCGTAAACAATGCATTGTCTATGGGGCCGGGATAGGCGTCCCCGCCGCGCTCCGGCCCCGCCCCTTATTCACGGCGGATTTGTGAGCTCAATACGGCGCACAAATCCGTCGGGAATAAGCCGTGTGAACACGGCCTTACAGTACAATTTTTCCACTGGTCACAACCGATCACTTTGGGGTCATTGATGTGATTGTCATTATGAGTCACATTGAGCACAATATGGTTCTGTTTACTGCCTCTACTCCATGATAATGGCACAATGGCATTGGTGTTCTACTGACCATGCGTCTCTCATTATTGCTTTATTGGTAACCATGAGCCAGATGTCACAGGACCACATTACTGCATTAAGCATTACAAGGTAGACTTGTCACATTAGACGCTGTAGCTTTTCTCCACCATTTCTATTTTTGCTCTCTTCAAGTGCTGCAAATGGCACAGACGTTGTATCAAGCATTAGCGCCTGTGTGATCTGACACTTAGCAGCTCAGTAAGCGCCTCACAGTGTATATCTTGTTCCCGTCTCCTTAAACTGATCATCCAGACATTTGCCTTTTGGCCGCTTTACTCTCCATAACGTCTGCACGGTCATCTATGTAGGCAAGTAAACATTCAAAATGACACATGACCTCAAGTTTTGATCATTCCTACATCCTATCTCGTGCAAACTACGGCCACCCCTATGTATGAATTATCTAAGAATGTTTAGTTGGTCATCGGGCTGTCATATTCTTTGCTTATGCTTTCCTTTCTAATTTTGAATTACAGGTCCCCTTCACTTAGCTCTGCTGAATATTGTCTTCTGCACTTTATATTCGCTCAGTGCACTGCAGGTGCTTTTTACAGCTCCAGATTCTGCTACATATAGTTTAAAGTCTGTATTCATAAGAAATGACAAAGGGGTGTTCCCATCTTGCAGAGTGACAGATGCGGGTCCTACCTTTACAACCCACACTTCTCTCTAAAATGGCTCCCTTAGGGCATGTTCACACGGCGGTTTTGGCCACGGGTCTTGCCACGGCTCTCGCTGCCAAAACGTCGTCGAACCTAGCCGCAAACTCGCATCTCCCGACGCGGGTTTGCGGCGCGGACGATGGGCGTGGTCTCGGCGCGGGTGGGGCGTGGTTTGGGGCGCGGCTTGCACCGAGGGTTTGACCCCATGCAAATTAATAGCAGGGGGGAAAATCGCGCCGCGAGCCGTGGCAGACGCGCACCACCCGCGGCGACGCCCGCGGCAGCCGCGCAGAGCTCTCCCTGTCAAGAATTGACAGGAGAGTTCTCCACATGCACGGGTTTGGCCGCGGCCCCGAAGCCGCGGCTAAACCCGCGGCGTGTGAATATTAACGCGGTTTCCAACAGGAAACCATGTTAATAAACTAGGCGCGATTTGGCCGCAGTTTTGGCCGCGGAAACCGCGTCGGAACCCGCGGCCATAACCGCGGCCAAAGCCGCTGTGTGAACATGCCCTAAAAGTCTCAGTTTATAACAGAGAGTTAGGCTATGCCTACACTACGAGAAATGCTTGTCTAAAACCAAAAGTAAACCATTCCCATTGACATCAAATAGAAAATAGATTTTATTCATTGTGTATTTTCAGTAGTCAGTTTTTTGGCGTAAAAAAAAACTTAGAACATGCATTCTTTGGTTGTATTCCACAAGGAAAATACGTGGAAATTTACTATTAGAGTCACTTGGGGTGGCTAAAAACCTTGACATGGTTTGCGAGCTTGTGAATATATAGCAGCCACTGTTTCAACTAGTAGCTCATATTTTTCCAGTATGTCATTTTTTTGCCGAAAAGTACTGGACACTGTATTTTGCTGTATTTTGTGTTGGACACCTAAAAAGTGCTGGACAGCCCACCCAATTGAATAGTAGAGGTGTCATAGGCTGTAAGCCAGCATGGTTCACTGCAAGTATCTGTATAAATGGCACCCTGTTTGCCTTATCTATTTACAATTTTATTATATATATATAATATATATATAATATAAATATTATAAATATATAAATATACAGCTTATAAATAATATATATATATATATATATATATATATATCAGCCACCCCCTCATACATAGAAGGCGTGTGAGTGGTTGTCTTACCAGTATTTTTGCATTTGTGCAGTCTCTCCATGCATTACACTGTGGCTTTTTTTGCATACTGGTGTGAACAGGTATCAAGTTAATGTGCATTTTTATCATCTAATTGTCCCCCTAGTGGAGGAGTATGTGAGCTACTGCTCAGCAATTACTTGTACCTATTTATCTTTCCCAAGTAGCTCAGGGGCTTGTGTTGCCTCTTACTGGGTTCAGTCTTTAGTCCAGCCATTGAATTGTAAGTATGGCCTTGTTATGTTTTTGAGTAAATAATGCCCCATTTGACGCTTAAAACAGCCTCTGAAATCTTAATCAAATCCTAGACAGAAAATGCAAATCTTTATTGGGTTCATTAAGACAATATTCTTCCAAGCAAATTTTAGACTCGGATCCATTGTTTAGACTTTCCATCATTTTCTATGGACATTTTAATCTTCCTCAAGAATTAACATAACAACTTTTGTTCATCCTGGAATATTTTTGGCGCTTAAAATAAATCCACACTTAAAGGAGTTTTGCCACTATGTAATTTTGAAGTGGGATCCTCCAAAATGGGTATTTAATCACTTTTCTAAATATATGTGATTACAAAAAGTGAAGCCTGTGAGAGTTACAGCATTGCTCAATCCCCCTTAGTTACCTGAAAGTTTACATCAGACACGACCAGAGGAGCTGACAGGAGATGATCTGGCCACACTTGCTTGAAACACTTGTTATCTGATGACAGGGAACATGAATGAGCTTTCAAAGGGCTGGGGAGAAAGTGCAGTGTATGAGTCTGTCTGCTGTATAGAAAATCCACTGTTGTAATGTTATTGTTTGAGTTAACTTTCCTCACTCCTTGCTCACCCCCTCCCTCTCACCCCTGCAGCATTTATGACTCAGCATGATTTGTTTATATTCTCCTCTGTGCTGATAAGGAGGTAAGGAACTCGCTTAGTGGCAAATCCCCTTTAATCCACAATAAATCCACAAAATAGCTCTATGTGAACAACAACGCTGATTTTCCATTACAAACAATTTAAGGTGGACTACAGACAGACTGGACACGGACTCCAAGGCAAATTCAGCATTAAATCCGCGCCAGAATCAGCGTCCAAATCAGCTGTGTGAACAACTCCCTATTCTGTTCTATGGTAGCTCCTAGTACAGATGAGCAGTGTGTTCGGCTGTACGCGGGACTCTTATAGCATGGAGAGTCATGCACAAGTGGGACCTTCTCTCTCTTATGAACAGAGACTTTCAGAGTAAACTTCCTCTAGTGCAGAATAACTGTAAAGTATTTCATCCTATGGAGAGTGCCCACATTTCTTTTGAATAAACTTTATATGAAACTGGAGGCAAATGTAGGGTTAGTAGGATGTCCTATGGTGACACTTTGGACAGTTTGCTCACTTGACCATCTTAAACAGCTAGCATGTATTCATACATTACAAATATAGCCAGGCACATCTTTCCCTGGACTCTTTTGTAATCTTCCTGAGAAAAGCTTGCATTTATCTGGATTTTATTTTGGCATGTGCCACCTACTTTAACATTGCTACTGATTAAATATACACCTCCATGTTTAAATTGTTCACGAAGGGTTTGTAGAACATGACAAAGAGATCAAGGTGTTGACTTGGCCTCCAAATGACCAAGATCTCCATATAATCAAGAATCTATGGGATGTGCTGGAAAAAAAGTCCCACCCATGAAGACCCCTATTTCAATTTTAAAGATTTAAAGGCTCTACTGCTAAGGTCTTGGTGCCAGATACCATAGGACCCTGCCCAAGGTCTTATGAAGTCCATGCCCCAGAGCTGTCTTGGTGGCCAAAGTGCTGGTCCCTTACTTAGGGCATAGAGACCTTTGGGGCCCCTGTATAACCACAACCCTATAGTTGTACAAGGCAGTGCTAAAGTTGTACCTATTAAATCTAATTTTGTAAAAGTAACTATAGATGGAGAACATCTTGCCCACTACAAGTTTCCATGTAATGTCCTTCATCTCTGATGCACTTTGAGTTATTAGGGAGCTTAGTTTCCTTGCACCAGAGATAAAGGTTGTTTTAGAAGAGTCATTTGTGGCTGTTCAGTAAGAGGTGTATAAAATGACAATCTAGTTGGAAGCCAGCGCTATACATCCTGTTTTGTAATGTTTCCTTTTCATTCCTGGAATTCTTGGCTGGGAAGCTCTATCTCCGCTTTATATCTTTTTCGTATGATTATTGTTGGGTTGTTGGTTTAACCCTGCAACATCCTCTGGAACATTTTCCCATAAATCAGTTAATCCTAGTTCTGGTAATGGCCAGCGGTTGGCCGCAGAATGTCAGAGGGACTGAGGTGCAAATATGGCACTTTCATGCCCTATATTTAGATTGAGGAAGGGAAAAACCCATTGTTTCGTTCTTAGGAAATCTCGTTATTCTATTCAGCGACGATCCTGAAGGTTTTGGCTGGGCTCTAGTAAATGCAGTATAACAGGCGACAATCATGAAAACAGATTTGCGTTGTGTTGCAGGTTTTAGCCACTTCACTTAGAGACAAATTTGTATGTTAGATGTCCAAGGTCTTCTGGTTTCTTCCTTCTATTTCCAAACAGGGACGTTACCGCTGCAGCTGCTGATTGGATGCAGTAGTAATGTCCCCGTTCGGAAGTAGAAGAAAGAAAACAGAGGACCGGAGACACCCAATGCTGAAAAGGAGGAAGGGGACTATAGGTGCTTTTTTATTATTGGACCACCAGGAGCTTCCTAATTTTTTTTTTAGAGGAACAGGGCAACCCTGTTAACATAGTAACCAACTAATGCCCAATTCACATTGGGCCTCATTTATAAAAACTAAGTGTAAAACTCTCTATGTTGGCCATAGCAATCAATCAGAGCACAGCTTTCATTTCCTTTGCTGCCCTGGAATATTAAAATCTGAGCTCTGATTGTTGTGGGCAACAAGGACAGTCTTGCGCTTAGACAGTTTTTATAAATACAGCCCGTTGTGAGGGTTCACTTTGTAGTATGGTTCAACCATCTTTCATAAAAGAAGCATAGTACACATATAACGGAGGATACGTCACCCAGTATCTGTGTAGGTATAGAGTATTGGGGATACTGTTAAATGGTGTTGGAGGTAAAAAGGAGACAGATGTAAAGATTGTGCTAGGCCTGACTACAAAGAGGTGGTTTTGAGGCACACTTTAAACTGTAGATCTTGTAAATCTGGAGTCTGGGGTGTGAGAATCCAGAGAACTGGTGCAGCATGAGTAAAGTCTTGGGGACGAGAGAGTAAGTATGGATCATGGAGGAAGTTAGTCTCAGATTGTTGCAGAATGTAAAGCACAGATAAGGTCATAGATGGAAAGAATATGCCCAAATAGTCAGTAGTTTCATACATTACAGAATTACTAGCAATGCACAGTGGGCGATAAATAGTGGTTAGTAGTTTCCAGGAAAAGAACCATACAATATTCTAATAGTGCCAGCTAAGATCACACTGTGCCCAGATATTGCCATACAGTACAGTGACAGGTTTTATATTGTGCTTTGGGTGTAGGTTTATAGCAGTACCCACTCTTCTTTTTGTTGGAAAACTTCTATACAGGCCAGAATTTTGGCATGCTTATCTACACGGCCCCTTAATTATAGATCTGAGCTGCAGACGCATTGAGGCTACACAACACCGACCCCAGCCACTGCTGATTCTCAGAATTTTTTTTTTGTAATGCGGTCCAAGTCGTTTTGGTCAATGGTACTCGCACTAGGGCAGGGGTGTCAAACTAATTTCCACATCAGCATTAAGGTTGCTCTCAATGGATCTTTGGAGGGCCTTGGAGAGTGCCTATTGTGCCTGGTAGGGCTACCAGAGCTGCTGAACAGAGCAGGCTGGAGGTGTGTGCCAGAGCTCTGAATTCAAGATGGTGCCCACTCCCTGTGCTGGCATCACCAACTCTTCAAGAGCTGGCCATGTCCTGCAGGGAACGTGGAGAGCTCGTCCTTCTGTGTCTGAACCTTTTCCATCCCTGCTTGCTCTATCTAAGCCCTCATGGAGAACATAAAATGACGTGGTGGGCCAGATTTGTCCCATGGGGCTTAAATTTGACAAATGCACTGGGGGTTCCAAAATACATTCATTTAACGGTTTCAATGTAGTAGATGCAAGAAGTCTCATCGACAAAAATGTGCCTCAGAGAAAAAGTGTACTTTTGCCCTTTACAACCTATTGAGTTTTAATTTTCTGGACTCTTTTGACTATGATGTACGGAGAGAGCTCTGACTGAGTCGTGACACATGGGGTCCAGTAGTTATTTCTTAATACCAATCTGTGCAGCATTAATGCATTATTTCCCATAGTCAGCCTTCAACTGTTACTTGTAAGTTTGAGCTGAATGTTTTACCGCTTGTATTGCCTTTTGCACTCTGGTATAAAAAAAAAAAAAAAAAAACCAAGAGTGGCCACATATAGTTGAAATAAAGTCCCTGAAGATGCAGCTTGTTCCTGAGTCTATACGCATAGGAGGTGGCATGTGAAACATCATATCGCCTGGCTGTGCACAACATTCTGAGGTTTAGAAAGTATGCAGAAAAGGACGTGACCTGTTTTAAAAAACCATTGACTGTTTATACAGAGTCTTGGGTACTCCTACAGTCCAGTAAATGGAAAGCTGTAGTGATGCGTCATGTCCGCTGCAAGTGTTCTTAATTTCAGAGGCACTGACGTGTGCTGTGGGTATGACAGCTTCACCAATGCCACTCTGATAATAACTGCACTACTGTGGATTATGGCTGACATACAGCAGCTCACAAAAGTGAGTACACCCCTCACATTTTTGTAAATATTGTATTATACCTTTTCATGGGACAACACAGAAATCTGTACACTTCGATATAATGTAAAATATTCACGTAACAGCTTGTATAACATGTAAACTTAGTGTGCCCACAAAATTACTTAAACACACAGCCGTCAATGGTCTAAACCTGCTACAACAAAAAGAATACACCCCTAAGAAAAATGGACAAATTGGTGCCCAATTTGCCATTGTCCCTCCACAGTGCCATTGCGACTTGTTTAAGTGTTACAAAGGTCACAGTGTAAATGGGTGAAGCAGGTGTGTTAAATTGTGTTCACTCTCACAATCTCTCATACTGGTCTTATGACGTTTCAACCTGGCCACCTCAATGGCATAGAACTCTCTGAGAATCTGTAAAAAAGAATTGTTGCACTACTTTAAAGATGGTCTAGGCTATAATAAGATTGCCAACACCCTGAAACTGAGCTGCAGCACTGTGGCCAAGACCATACAGTGGTTTAACTAGACAGGTTCCACTCAGATTCGCCATGGTCGACCAAAGAAGTTGAATGCACGTGCTCAGCATTATATATAGAGATTGTCTTTTCAAAATAGATGTATGAGTTCTGTCAGCATTGCTGTAGAGGCTACATGTGTGAGTGTGTGTGTGGGAGGGGTCTGCCTGTCAGTGCTGAGACCATATGCAGCACACTGCATCAAATAGGTCTGCATTTGCTGTCGTCCCAGAAAGAAGCCACTTCTAAAGAAAGCTTGCAACAGTTTTACTGAAGAAGCAGATTAAGTACATGGATTACTGGAACTATGTACTGTAGTCTGATGAGAACAAGATAAATTTACTTAGTTCAGATGATGGTGTCAAGTGTTTGTGGTGGCAACCATAGACAGGCGTGTCTTGCCTACTGTCAAGCATGGTGGTGGGAGTGTCATGGCTTGGTTATACTGTTATTGGCACAAATGAGGTTTACATATTAAAAAAGGTATTCCCCATATCGACAAGAATGGCACATGCATCCAATAACACAAATGTCTGATAGGTGTGGAGCAACCTCCTGGGATCCAAACCTACACACGGGGACACAATTGTTGATGCCCTTCCAAAATGGTCACTGAAATGACTTGAAACTAACAAAAGTAATAATAAATTTAAACTTATTGAAGATCAACAGATATTGCTGTTAAATTGTGGTTTAACCTAAAAAAAAGAAAATATAATAATGAAACTGACTTGGACAAAAATAATGGTAACATTAGAAAACATTGAAAATAATCTGACCATAGGGACATGTTAAACTAAGGTGTCTCTTGTAATTTGCAAAAAAAATCACACAGTGATAAAAAACTTGTAATCAACCTACCTATAAGAGGTGTATAAATAATCACATGCTGCTCCACGTAAAGTGTATAATGAGTATAATCCCCATAGCCATCAATCTGAAAGGGTAAGATTTATTATCCCATGTCATCTACCGAAGGAGAGATGTTTAATCGAAAGCCGTCATCTGAACAGGTAACGTTTAATCCAATGCTGTCTACTGAACAGGTAATGTATGATCCCATGACGTCTAATGAACATGTTATATATCAATCCTAAACCGTTGACGGAAAGTGTAAACTGGAAGGGAACTTAAAATGTCTATTCACAAACGCTAGAAGACTTGCAACCAAAATGTGGTGGAACTTGAGGCGCTTGTTGTAGAGGAGCTGATTGATGTGGTAGGTATTGCAGAAACATGCTGTGACTCCTCGCATGATTGGGCGGTCAACTCAAGATTTGAATCTATTTAGGAAAGGACAGAGCGACACAGGAGGGAGGAGGAGTGTGTCTGTATGTAAGGAGTAATAATGAAGATCAAATGTGAAAGAGGTAATACAGGGCGTGCAGTGGCTAATGATGTGGAAACATTGTGGGGGAAATACAATGGGAGAATAATGCAGAAATATTAATCTTGTGTGTAATTTATAAGATCCCCCCCAGAACATCACTGAGGAAATAGAAGAATCAGATGAGCCATAATCAAATTGGTGCGGGCAGCACAGGCAGGTACAGTGGTAATAATGTTGACTTTTAATTTCCCAAGGCTATTTACTGGGTTAACGGTTTCTGCAATCAACTGAAAAGGGAAGAAGTTCCTCATATAGATTAGAGGATAATTTTATGGGGCAATTTGTTGATGAACCACTCACTAGAATGTGAGCTCTTTGGCATCAGGTCATTTCTAACAAAGCAGAACTAGTCGGAGCGGTAACGGTTTCTTCTGAAAATCTTGGTAAACAGTGACCACAATATAATTCCATTTTCAGCGTAAACTGGAAAAAAAGAAAAACAGAGAGGGTAGGCAAAAACATTTAATTTTAAAAGGGCCAAATTTTTCTTATTGAGGGATGCAATACAGGCCTAGACTGTGGGGAGCAGCTATTAGCAAATAGTGGAAATAGAAGCCAAGTGGGAGAGCTTTAAATATAACTTTGGGAAATTTAATGTCAAAATATATTCCTATGGTAACAAGTATAGACGACTAAAACTAAAACCTACAGGCTTCTTCTACCGTTCGTTACGAGGGCAATAAACAATAAAAAAAGGGCATTAAAAAATATAAGACAGAGGGGTCGCATCAGCCTTTTGAAAAATTATAGAGAGCCTTAATAAAATCTGAAAAAAAGTGATAAAGCAGCAAAAAAACAAAATGCAAAGGCAAGTGGGCCAAGGACACAAGACTAACCCCAAGAAATTACTTTAAGCAACTAAATGCCAAAATGCAAAGTCAGAGCTAGTAAGGAACCTTAAAAACCTGTGATGGGGAGCTGGTCACTGGTGACCAAGTTGAAGGCAGAGGAACCATAAAAATAGGTTACTTCAAAAATTTCCAAGTCATCCCATGTAATTATAAGACCATAAGGTTTAACATCTGTTGTGGAAAAATGTTTGAGGGCGTCATACTGGACTAATATACAGAGTCTGTTGACAAACACAATATTATTATGTGATTGCCAGCTTGGTATTTACAAGCTACATGAACGTTTCAGGACCAAACTCGATCTGTTTTTAAGAGGAGGGGAGTAGAAGTCAGGGATAGCGGGCAGGCTGTGGATATTGTGTTTTTTAGACTTTGCAAAGGCATTTTGACGACTGTACCGCATAAGAGTTTGTTGGGTAAATTATATCCAATGTTTAGGAAAACAGTGTGTAATTGGAAATTAAAAACTGGCTGCTGATCGATACTCATAGAGTGGTTGGTAAAATGACTCCTACACTGAGTGGTCCTCCGGTTGTGAGTGGTGTGCCGCAGTACCTCTCTATTTAATGTAATTTATTAAACGATATAGTAGAAGGGATCGTATAGCACGGTTTCGATTTCTTGCAGATGACATCCAAGGAATTAGGGAGTGCAATCTATGGAAGCTGCTCATAAATTGCAAGCAGACCTGGACACACTGCGTGAGCTTGGCATCCACTTGGCAAATGGGTCAATTTGGATAAATGTAAGTTTCTGCATCTGGGGGGAAATAATCTACAGGCCTCATATGTCCTAGGGGAGAAAAACTTGGAGAATTCGCTTATTAGAAGGATCTGGGCGTTTCTTGTAGATCATAGGACAACAGAACAGCATGCAATGTCAATATCATGCTGCCTCTAGGGCAAGTAAATATTGGCGTGTAATATAAAAAGAGGCATGGACTCGCGGTAGCAAGGGATGTAATTCTAAACCGCTGTACAAAGCAATTGTTGCGTCCTCACTTAGAATATGCTGTCCATATTCTGGCCCCAGTTTAATAGAAGATATGTAATGGAGCAAGAGAGAGTAAAAAACAAAGACGAGCAACCAAACTTATAAGGGGAATGGATCAATCTTAGTTATGAGAGAGTTTAGTAGAATTGAACTTATTTAGTCTTCGAGAAAAGACGGCTTTGGGGGGGACGACACATGATTAATTTATATGTAATAGGAAATGGACCCTACAAAAAGTAATGGTGAAAAAAATATTTCAACTGAAGCCCCCTCAAAAGACAGGGGACACTCCCCTTCGACTAGAGAAAAATGGATTCATCTCCAGAGGCGAAGAGCGTTTCGTTTCACTGTAAACTGTGAATCTGTGTGAATAAGCCGTGCCTGAGGAGCTGGGTCACAGCAGGAACTGTAGAGAGCTTCAGAAAGGCTTAGATAACCATCTGGAACTAAAGAATATTAAATGTGTATGTAGCTATGTAAAATTCTTGATCTGGCTTGTGGAGGCTCGGGGGTCAGAGATACAGTCTCCGCTTGAGCAGATATGGTTTTCTTGCCTTGTGGTTCCAGGTCATTAACCAGTGTGAGGCAGGGCTTAATGTCCTTGTCTCTCTTCCATCACCCACATTTTCCCTTTCCCCACCACTTGGTTGAACTGATGACACGTGTCTTCTTTCAACCTCACTAAACTATGTAACTAATTTATTTAAGGGTGAAAAAGTATTCACTTAGCTTGTTTTGTAGCATGGTGAGAACTGACACAAAACATAGACCAAGCAAGCTAAGGAAGATTTTGGTCCTCAGGAGGAATAGAAATTAAAATTCTAGACAAACAAGTTAAAGGTAAGACCATCTTCAAACAGTTTGATGTTCCTGTTACTACAGTTTCACATGGTATTCAGAAGTTTAAGATCTATGGGACCTTTTTAATGTGGGCCCCCAAAAAGGTATTTTAACCTCTCTGGACATGGCCACAAAAGGAAAATTGATGACAAATTGAAGAGATGGATAATACAAATAAGTTAGTTTTTTTTACATTTTTCGCTTAAACCACATTTCAGACACAATATCTGATTTTCATAAGTTGATTTCAAGTAAATTTTAAATTCTTATTACTTTTGTCAATTTCAAGTTATTTCCGTGACCACTGTGGAGTTTTTTTCTTTAACGGAAGGGGAACAACAATTTTGTCCACGCATTTAACTCCTATTGCCAAAAAATCAAAGTTTAGGATTTGGATAACAAAGGTAAAGCGCACACCTGCCTCCACGTGGAGGTTCCTGCTTTGGAGATAGGTGTCGGTCCTATGAAGTATAAGCATAATAATGGATTACTTGCAACACCTTTTCAAACAATTTAGATAACTGAAGGGTGCTTGCTTGTAATAAAGACAGTTTAGCTTTTGCCCCAGTTGCAACGAAAAACTGCAACATTTGAAATTAACCAAAAAAGGGCTAGTGCACACCACCCGACTTTACCAAGACCAATCAAATGTCACCTCATACTTTTTACAGGAGACCCCCTTCTTTATTCCTTGCAATTTACTTGGTGTTATACTGTGTGTTGGATAGTGTTCCTGAATGTTATTTCCCAATATCTGACCCCAGATTGTCCGACTTTTTTTTTTTTTAAAAATTTTTTTTATTTGATTTTATATATTTTTTTATTACAACATGGAGTCAAAAAAGAGGAATTATTTTCCCAACAAGAAGAAACGAGACATATACAAAAAGAATGAAATTTACTTTCCATATACAGAAATGGTTCACAATAAATATGGTAAAAGGCCATATTAATAGAAATAATCATTAAAACTTCATTGTAGCAGACCTTTAGATGCTTTGAAAAAAATTAAATGAAAAACAATGAAAAAAAATAAAAACGTAATAAGGGGGAAGGGGGAAAAGGATAAAAGGACAAAATAACAAGAGCGCCGAAAGGAGTCTGAGTTCCACATTGCAGGTTTGGGGGAAGGGGATGCTATGAGGATCTTTTTGCCTGAAGAGGATTTGGGCCCCCCATGGGGGAGAGGGGGGGGGGGGGGCTGCTACCTGTCCGCCGCCTCTGCAGACCACCACAACATCGGCGAAGTGTGTATCAGGAGATGTGGAGGCTTAGAAATTTAGATCAGGGTCGCCTGTGCCGGGGTGGTGAAGGAAGAGGGGGGGGAAAGGTACCCCTTTGTCAAGAGCTCCCAGTGTGCCCAGCAAGGCCTCCCTCGCATACCAGCCCGTGTGTCTGAAGGAGGACATCAACTGGGATGTCTCTTCTTTGGAGAAGTGTGAGAGAATAAAGGGTTTCCATTTTTTAAAAAACTTCTCTGTACGCATTTCTTTTTGTCGTTCTGCTTCAAGTTTGTCTGCAACCAAGTATTGCTTCAGACTATCTACCAACAGAGACACAGGTGGGGTCTGCGGTTTCAGCCAGTACAACAAAAGACAGCGCTTAGCCACCAAGATTGCTATGTGGACAACACTGGGAACATGTTTCACTGCCTGAGCATTGGATTCGCCGTCATCTGGGGGCCTGAAGTAATGAATATCAACAGGTCGTAGGTCTTGGTTAAGTGATTCGCCAGTGTTGTCACACATAGTCGATGAATTGGTCCCAGAACAGCTGCGTAGAGGGGCATTGCCACAGTCCATGCCACATGTTGGTGGCCGGAGCCTGGCACTTGGGGCACAATTTGGCGTCTATTTAGGCAATTAGATGTAGGGGGAGGTTAAACCCGTAGTATGCATTGTGGATTATCTTGAAGTGGGTCTCCCTCCGTTTTCACATACCATTTCCTTACAAAAGTTTACCCAGGCCTGACAAAATTTGGTCTGGGAGATCAGGGTCTTCTAACTTTACAGCCCCCACTTCGCAAAGGGAAACACCCGCCTCTTTTTACCCTCTTTTCCCATTCTCTCAGGATGTTTATAGATGTGCGAGAGGGTTTGAAGGAGGAACTGTGGCATCTCAGCAGAGAATCGAATCCATTGGGGGCACATACCCTTGAGAGATTCTTAAGTTTAGACTTGCAGAAGGAGAGGATTTGCAATGCGGCGAAAACGTGTGCCGATGGAAGGGAGAATTTGGTTCTGATTTCGGAAGGGGACAACCACCTTCTCTCCTCCATGTGCATTAAATGTTCCGCATATTTTACCCCCCTATCCCTCCACAATTTAAACATGGGGTTGGTGCGGCCTTGAGGAAATTCTGGTAGTTCCCATAAGGGGAGTCTACGTGACATCTGGAATGGAAGCAACAAAAGCTTACGGACATGCTTCCATGTTGCAATTGTGTCCCTGAGTAAGAGGGAACCCTTGACCTCCGGTGGGATTAGTGAAAGTCTTGTATGTAGGAGCGCTTGAGGGTGCCACGGGTGCATCAACTCCTTCTCTAGGTCAAAATTGGAGTATCTACTCGTCTCACCCATCCAGTCCAAGACGTGTCTTGTGAGGCACGCCAGGTTGTAGAAGCGGACGTTTGGGAGGTTTAGGCCGCCCAGGTTAACAGGAAGCATCAGTTTATTCAGGGCTATACGGGGTCTCTTCCCAGCCCAGATAAAACGAGTGAAGGAGGCATGCAGCTTGTTAATGTCGCTGTGGCGCATCAACAAGGGGAGGGTCTGGAGGGGGTAGAGGAGTTTCGGAAAACAGACCATCTTAATGGCATGACATCTGCCCGCTAAAGAAAGGGGGAGGCCCTGCCATCTACTGAGGTCGTCAGATATTTTTTTTATCAAAGGGGGAAAGTTTAGATTGTATATAGTGCTTGGGGTTTTCCCAATTTTTATGCCTAGGTATGTAATATGGGAAGTTGCCGGCTTAATATCTAATCCCACATCCCGCCAAATTGTCTTTCGGAAAGGAGGGGCCCCAGTTTCCAAGAGTTCACTCTTAAGGCATTAACTTTGTATCCAGAGTATCTTCCGCGAAGTCTTCCAAAAAAGTGAAAATCTTTCCCGGAAGGTGACCCAATGGGTTCCGAAAGAAAGAGGAGGAGGTCGTCTGCAAAGAGGGCAATTTTTTTCTGGCCACGACCAACGTTGATACCATCGAAGAGGTCTGACTCCTCCAGGAAGCGTGCCAGAGGTTCTAAGGCAATGTCGAATAACAAGGGGGAGAGGGGGCAGCCCTGGCGAGTGCCCTTGCGAAGAGAGAAACGCCTTGAGAGAAAGCCTGGGGTGTGAACCTGTGCAGTTGGGTTGTTGTAAATAGCGGAAAGTAAAGTTCTAAAGCTACCTCTCACCCCCATACGGTCGAGGACTTTCCACAACCACCCCCACCGGACATTGTCGAATGCCTTTTCCGCATCTATGGCGATTATAGCGGGGTGTCCGGCGGGGGTGGGGAAACCCCTTACACCCTCCAGGACTGCCAGGACCTTTCTAAGGTTTCCCACCGCTGCCCGCCCCTTAATGAAACCTTTCTGTGCTGGGCCAATGAGATAGGGAAGCAGGGATGCCAATCTGTCGGCCATGATTTTAGAAAGGAGCTTCTGGTCAACATCTATTAATGAGATTGGGCGATAAGAAGATGGGAGAAGGGGGTCTTTACCTTTTTTTGGAAGTACTTTTATGTAGGCGTTTTTAGATTCGGGCCGAATGGTGCCCTCTTCAAGTATGTGATTAAAATAAGCAGTCAGTAGGGGGGATAGAGGCTCTATTAGTATTTTAAATATTTCTCCAGAGAACCCATCTGGGCCTGGGGCCTTTCCGGTGGGCAGTTTGCGAATGGCCAACTGTGTTTCTTGGGTGGTAATTTCGGCATTTAAGATTGTTAATTGTTCGGGGGACAAAGTGGGGAGCGATACAGATGTCAGGAACTTAGTGCTCTCCTCCTCTACGGCGGGAGTGGGATTTGCTCCAGTAGAGTAGAGCTGTTCGTAGAATAATTTAAGAGCTTCATTGATCTTTAGTGGATCGGAGGTGATATGTCCCTCAGGGGTACGCATGGCGGTGATATGGGATGGACTGTGGCCCCCTTGGAGCAGTCTAGATAACACTTTCCCCGCCTTGTTCCCGTGGCGGAATAAAGTGGATTTCAGGTGGGATCGTTGGACATCCTCCCTGCGTCCTAACCACAGGTCAAAAACCCTTTTGGCGCCTTCCCATTCCCTTCTGGCTTCATCCGAGGGATCAGATGAAGAATCTTTTATAGGCCTGCCTCACCTTTTCTGTCGCTGTTTTATATTCGTCATTTAGCTTCCGTCTGTAATCGGAGGTGTGGGATATTATGCGTCCCCTAAGAACTGACTTGGCGGTTGCCCAGAAAAGTGGGATATCTGTTGCATGCTCTGCGTTAGCTGACGCATATTCCAACCACCATCCACGGACCAGGTCCGAGAATGTCTCAGTCCTGGCCATATAAGCAGGAAACCGCCAAATGAAATCAGTTCCCCTAGGGAGAACATCTGCTACCTCGGTCACCACCGGGGAGTGATCTGTGTCCTGACTTTTTGCTGCCTGTCTTGACCTTCAGCCTGCCTATCTGTTTACAAGACAACTCCACCTGTCTTGCCTTTCTGTTGTGATCCGACCACATTTCTGGCTTTCTCTCTGGTACCACATCAGCTGATATTGCTAGTGACCATGTTAGGTGTAGAGACCTGGGAATTCCCTGCAGCACAGATCCTCTGCATGAGAGGTTAATGGGTGAAGTCCAGGGGACTCAATAGACTTTGCTTCTCAGTGTGGCCAAAGCTTCTGGCTGACCCAAAGGAAACAACTACATGTTTCTGGTGAGAATCACAGTGTGTACTTCAGCCCATATTTTTTTTAAATTGAAACATTAAGATGGTTCTGTGGCCAATCAATCAAATTTTAAAATTAGCTGAACAACTTTGATGTGTAGTCAGTCATGCTCCTAAACTCTCCCTCCTATGGTAGCTTAAGGACATGTCCCCCCGGCACAGGTTTGCGGACGGTTTGTCAGATGATTTGCGGTTTTGCAGACCGTCTGAAAAACCGTCCGCAAACGAGCACAACGGGCTCCTATGGAAAACCCGTACAGCGGTCCCCATTGTACGGGTTTTCCGCCCGGCGGGTTTTTCGCCCACGGGCTGTCCAAAAAGCTTTCTACATGCACATTCTTCCTTCCGGTTTTCGGACAGAATATGTGCAAGTGAATGTGAAGGGGGAGGGCATTTCTCTGCTCATCGCGGAGAAAAGCCGCCCCCCCCCCCTCGCGGCCATGTGCACTGCACACAAACCGGACAAATACCAGATAAACCGACCGGTATTTGTCCATTGCCGTGTAAACGGGCCCTAATCTAGTAAGCAGCTAAATGGGTTTTCCACTGAACAAAAAAAGAAAAAAAGATTCTCCCATGGCTTACCTGAGTCTTTATCAAGCCCTCTTGTTGTTTTCGTTCTAATTTGTGTTTTGCCAGTGCTGTATTTAGCCTCCCTTTTCTGTGGAAGAGAAGCAACATTTCTTGTTTGAATGCTGTTTCCTATTGCCCTGTAGAACGATAAGCCCTGGGATCCCTTGCTGTGCTTTGTCTCTCTTCCTCCATCCCAACTCCAGTCTTGTATTACAGGTACCTTTGTCCTTCCACATGTTTAAAGCCTTTGGAGGTAGTACTAACGGGGTGTGGCTTCAAAGTCTGCCCTAAAGCAAGTCAAACCCTCTTGATCACCTGATCTCTTGGGTTTCACACAATGCTGTTTCCTGTGTGTCACCTGATAAGCTGCTTTATCATGAAGCAGCAGGAAGCCTACATAAAGATGCAACTAAAGTACATTATAAAAGTGCTGAACATTGGGAGAGATATTATTTCGAAAATAAAATTTTGCTGTTGGACAGCCCCTTTGTGAAGTCTGGGGACTGTGGCTGTAATACACATGCTAAAATGGAATCACATTATGACTGAATCAGGACTTCTACTGATGCACATGGTGTACCACTCTTCATACACATTTTATAGAAATGTTTATGACACCGTTTTACTCAATTTAGTGAGTTCAATTTTATGCCTTTCTTTAAAGGGCTTTTGCCACAAAGTAAAACGTGGGAAGCCTGCAAATTAAATAATAAACATTTTCATCATTCATTATTATTACAAATTCTGCAACGGTTTTGTTTTAGCTGCTTCTTTAGTGATCCATTGTTTACAGCTCGTCTTCAAGTGTTACGACCATGGCTGAGAACTCTTCAGTCCTGGTCACACATGCTCAGATATCACCTCTCTTCTCAGGCAGCTACTGAGAGTTCAACCCCCAGATGCTGTCACTCTACTCCCACCCTCTGTGCTCCTTAGTAATTAGTCAAACAGTGCAAATAAATAAAAAAGAAACCTCAATGAGGTTTGTGCATTGATAAAGATAAAAAAAAATCCACAGGTTTGGTTCCTGCAGGGATTTGAACCTAGGACCCTAGTGCTGCGAGGTGAAAACTTTACCTCTGAGCTACATTGTAGCTGCTCACAGCTCTGTACATAAACAGATCTTTCTTTGACTAGAGAGCGATAATGCATGTTGATGTCATCCTGCTGGGTCACATGACATGCAGTTCAAACAAATCACACACGCCTACTTCTGAGCACACAGAGCTGAAGAGCTGGATGCAGGAGGTATGAAATGAGATTGTGGCAAAACCTCTTTAAAGGAGTATTCCAATTTCATTGATAAGCTTTTAACATGTAGGCAAAGGTAAATACGAACTATTACTAAATACATTGCTCTTCTGATCTTGCTTCCAGGCTTGGACTGGCCAACAGGGGAATAGGGGAAACCCTTGGTGAGCCCCTGAGCAGGGTAGACCTGGAGTGTACATTCTAAGAAGAGGTCAAAAAGCATAGAAAGAGAGGCAGAAAGCAAGAGGCAGCATATAGGAGGCAGAAACCGCTCAAGTGGTGGGCCCCTAGAGTCAACTCCACCTGCGGGCCCTAGATGCAGCAGTCTGACATTGCTTTTTTATAGTAAGAACCAGATCTTACCTCCTGCTTTTGTACAAAAGCTTCTCTGGTTAACAGCCACCTCTCTCTGCTCTTATAGGCTCCAGCAGTGGCCGGGATGGTGATGTCACTTCCTGCTGTTTCTTATCTGTAAGGCAGAACTTGTTTACATTACTTAGTGACAAGCTTTAACCCTTTGGAGCCCTCTAAGGCCCCGTTCACACACGATTCCCACGGCCAAACCTCGTCCAACGCTCGCCGCAAACTCACGCCTCCCGACGCGGGTTTGCAGCGCAGGCACTGGGCGTGGTCTCGCCATGGGTGGGGCGGGGATTGGGGCGCGGCTTTCGGAGAGGGTTTGCCCCCATGTGAATTAATAGGCAGGTGGCAAACCGCGCCGTGAGCCAGAGCCCAGCCGCGCACCGCCCGCGGCCACACCGCGCGGCCGCCGTGCTGAGAACTCCCTGTCAAGAATTGACAGGAGAGTTCTCCAACACGCGCGGCAAGGCCTCGGCCCCAAAGCCGCGGCCAAACCCGCGCTGTGTGTTTATTAACGCGGTTTCCCATAGGAAACCATGTTAATAAACTGGGCGCGATTTTGGCCACGGAAACAGCGTCAGAACCCGCGGCCAAAACCGCTCCCAAAGCCGCCGTGTGAACATGCCCTAATAGGATCAACTAGGAACTGCAGACATGATATGTCAATCACTGCTATAGGGCCACCCACAGCCTAACCAGTACGTGGGAGTCTGAAGCTGGCTGTGGCTCTTTGAAACATGGTGAGACAACCCCTTTAATGGCAGTTGTAGTCCAGAGCATGGCAACAACATGAGACGTTTTATATAGTAAGTCATTGTCTGTTTTAGTTTTATTGTTTTCCACAACAGTGTTCGGATTTCCTCTTCATGTACATACTGGTTTGCTATGGGATATGCCGGCTCCGCTGATACCAGTTAGAAATCATGGCCCGACAAAGGGTTAAGGAAATCACCAAGCAGAAAAAAATAAACTGTTTTGGTGCAGCAAGGCTCCCCAGCATCTGGGAATTTTTGGGCTATTGGTATATTAAAGTCAGACGTTCCTATAAACAGCTCCATTGCCAGATCTCATTCTGCATATAATTTATCACATGCTCTGTGTATGCAGCTCATATATTACACCTTCCCAAACACGAGCTGCTCCGCATTCATCCTGACTGTGTATTTAGGTGTTATTGATTTGCTCTCTGTATGTCCAGAGGTACAAACATGGAAAATATAATTTAGTGCACAGGTGTCAAACTGCGGCCCTCCAGCTGTTGGGAAACTACAACTCCCATCATGCATTTGTATAATCTATAACAGTGGGCATGATGGGAGTTGGAGTTTCCCAACAGCTGGAGGGCCGCAGTTTGACACCGCTGATTTAGTGGTATGTATCAATTATATCACTGTGGTTATGAGATCACCCGTCATGGACCTACATAAATAGATCAGGGAACTGCATAGAAGTCTATCACTTATATAGAGTATCCCAATCACTTTAGCACTATGGGGGTTTTGTGCATCTTGTACATTTCTTATTGGACATAAGCTAAATTACAACAATTGATGGTTTGGAGACTTTTCACTCATATCATATTAAAGGGGTTTTCCCACCATGCGGTTTCTCAGAGCCACAGGCAGCTTCTCATTCGCACTTCTTCACTTTTTCTAGTTAGGCAGTTAGGCTGTGGGTGGTTCTATAGCAGCAATTAGCAGATCAGCTCTGTATTCCTACCTCTTCTAATTGCACCAAGTGTAGAAGATGTAATCTACAAAGCGGAAGGCTCCAGGGCTTAAAGGAGTTGTGTCATACATTTTTTTTATTTTATGTATGTGTTTTGTGTAAAATGTATTTTATGATTATAATTTTTATAAATCTTTATTTATTTTATGATTAAATATGAGGAATGACTAAAATTCTAAAGTATTTAATCTCCATTGTATTTTAGAGATAACACACTGCCAGCCCGTCCTATGGTGACCTCAGTCCCTGCTATCAGATAACACAAAGAGCAGGGGAAAGCAGGACAGTAACCAGAGAAACATGTGTGCACTCAGAGCAGATAAAATCTCTTATCTTTTGACGAGCACACTAATGTATTTATAAAAAGTCTTCAACTACGTGTCCCTACTTGTTGAAAGCTAATCTTTCTAGTGAGTGAAACCCTTTAACACACGACAATTGTTTTTTTTTTGTTTTTTTTTAATCAAAAACGACATAGGTTAGGCTTCCTTCAGACAATTAAGCTAGGTACACAACACATATTTGACTTAAAAGAGTTGTCTCGCTACAAGGATTGCTTTTTATGTTAAAGATCTTGCAAAAACAAGTCACTTTGCAATATGTGTCCATTAAAAGTGTCCTACCTATTCCTAGATGTCCCCTCTTGTATGGGCTGCATCAGCTCCTCCGGTCGCTATAGCTACAGACCTATTTGATCTATCCTGATAGGTTGCCAGCACTGGTTGCTATAGCTACAGACCTGGCTTCTACTGCAGCCTAGTGGAAGTCAGTAAACACGCCCCTGAATTCAAAGTGAAATCAAGAAAACAGGAATAATCAATGTAGTGAGACAACCCCTTTAATATACATACCAGGCCGCATACATCAAATGGATGTCATCTGTCCCCCATAGGATCCCATTATAAAACAAACGTTGAATGCCATTGCATACAGTAGCGTTGGTTCTTGCATTATTCCATACTTTTTCTTTTGCAGTATACAGAAATGTACCTGTCAAATTGAGGTGTTAATGACACACTATTGGCCTCTTTCAGGCCATTTACTTCTACAGACACGTTTAGCATATATGTCAGAAACTTTCCTGTCGTACACGCTAAATGGACATCATAAACGTGGTACCGAGCCTTATTTTGTGGTGTTTATTCTTGTATATACCATTATTATTTTTTGCCTTTTTGCAAGTTTTTTCAAGTGTTTTTGAATGGTTTAAGGTCTAAAAGATAAATGTGTATATAAAAGCCATCCAAACATTATTGTAAAAAATGCACAAAAACTAGGGTGTGATGCTACCCTCAGACAATGCTGCATTTTGAAGAAGCCAACTCCTCAAATGCAAAAAACATACAAAGAATAGGAAAAATAGCACAAAAAGAGCATTCTTGGTAGGATTTTTCATAATGGACCTACCATGAACATGTGGGTGCAGCGGTTTTAAATAGTGCTGCAAAAACCATCAGTAAAAACATGATGTGTACTGGCACCAGCTTTATCTTTTGCCAGACGCTGCTGTTGTATCATGGCCTTTGGAACGTCAAGCCAGGACCGCATTACTCATCAGGATACCAGAGTTGCCCATGTGACTCTTCATGAGTAGCACGCTCCATTGTTGCTGTTTTCTCTGTCTGTCTATGGGACTGACGGAAATCACAGTGTATGGTGCATATGGTGTCCGCTCTATAGACAGTGAATGAAGCAGTGATGTGGACTTAAGGGTTTTTGCCACAATCTCATTTCATACCTCCTGCATCCAGCTCTTCAGCTCTGTGTGCTCAGAAGGGGGCTTGTGTGATTCATTTGAATTGCATATCATGTGACCCAGCAGGATGACATCACCAAGCCTTTCTTCTCTCTAGTCAAAGAAAGGTCTGTTTATGTAAAGCATTGTGAGTAGCTGAGAGGTAAAGTTTTTATCTCCAGACACAATGGTCCTAGGTTCAAATTCCTTCAGGAACCAAACCTATGTTGTTTTTTTTCTCCTTATCAATGCACATACTTCACTGAGGCTTCTTTTTTATTTATTTGCACTGTTTGACTAATTACTAAGGAGCACAGAGGACAGGAGTAGAGTGACAGCACCTGGGGTTTGAATACTCAGTAGCTGCCTGAGAGGAGAGGTGATGTCTGACCAGGAGTAAGGAGCTCTCAGTCCTGGTCATATCCCCTGGAGATGAGCTGTAAACAATGGATCACTAAAGGAGCAGCTAAAACAAAAACGGTGCAGAATTTTTAATAATGATGACTGGTGAAAATGTTTATTTCGTTTGCAAGCTACCCACGGCAAGTTTACTTCGTGGCAAAACCCCTTTAAGACTACTGCTCCTTCTAGAAGGGGAACTCAGGACCCCTGTTCTCTTAATTGGTGGGGATTCCAGCAATCATATGCAGTGGGGAAAATAAGTATTTTATACACTGGAGATTTAGAAAATTTTCCGTAGGCACAACTGTGAGAGACAGAGTCTAAAAAAAATCCAGAAAATCCCGTTGTACTATTTTCAAATAATTAATTGGCATTTTATGGCATTAAATAGGTATTTGACCTGTTAGTTCTTTTTAAGAAGCCCTTCTACTTTGCCCTAATTGCCTGTTTCAACTTCAACTGTTTGAACTCGTTGCCTGTATAAAAGACACCTGTCCACACACTCAATCAATCACAGTCCAACCTTTCCATCGTGACCAAGACCAAAGAGCTGTCTAAGGACACCAGGGAAAAATTGTAGACCTGCACTAGGCTGGGATGGGCGACAGGATAATAGTCAATGAGCTTGGTGAGAAGGCAACAACTGTTGCCACAATTATTAAAAAATGGAAGAAACAAGATGACTGTCAATCTTCCTCGGTCTGGGGCTCCATGCAAAATCCCGCCTCATGGGCTAAGGATGATTCTGAGAAAGGTCAGGAATCCGCTCAGACCTACACCCGAAAACCTGGTCAATGATCTGAATAGAGCTGGGACCACAGCCTCAAAGATTACCGTTAGTAACACACTACGTTGTCATGGAATAAAATCCTACAGTGCACACAAGGTCCCCCTGCTCACGCCAGCGATGTCCAGACCCGTTTGAGGTTCATCAATGACCATGTGGATGATACAGAGGAGGCGGGAGAAGGTCATGTGGTCAGATGAGACCAAAATAGAACTCACCATGTTTGGAGGAAGAAGAAGGATGAGCACAACCCCAAGAACACCGTCCCAACTGTGAAGCATGGAGTGGAAACATCATACTTTGGGGTTGCTTTTCGCAAAGGGGCAGGATGACTGCACTGTATTGAAGGGAGATTGTGTCGCACTGTGTCGCGAGATTTTGGCCAACAGACTCCTTCCCTCAGTAAGAGCATTGAGGATGGGTTGTGGCTAGGTCTAACAGCAGGCCAATGACCCAAAACACACAGCCAGGGCAACTAAGAGTGGCTCTTAAGAAGCAATTTCAAGGTCCTGAAGTGGCCTTGCCAGTCTCCAGACCTGAACCCAACCGAAAATCTTTGGAGGGAGCTGAAATGTAGGCTAGTGACAGCCCCATGACTTGAAAGATCTGGAGAAGAGGGCCAAAATGCTTGCTAGGTCAAGAACTACAGGAAACATCTGACCTCTGTAGTTGCAAATAAAGGTTTCTGTACTAAATATTAAATTCTGTTTTTCTATTGTATCAAAAACTTATTTCATGCAATAAAATTAATTAAAGGGGTTTTCTCGCTACACAGATCATGTCTCAGATTATGGGGACAGTAAAAATAAGCACTTTTGTAATTGGGTTGCATTACCTCTGTCACTTGGTTTAGCAGATATGAGCTTCTCTTTAAATCTGTCTTCTATTTCTGCTGTTGCTGGTCAGAATGCCCCCTGGTCGATTCTGGCACCCTAGACACGCCCCCTGCACTGTTATTGGCTGGCTGACATTTCATTCAGCCTGTTGGGATACGCCCCTAGACAGGAAACGCCCCGGCCACGCCCCCTGCGCTGTGGTTGGCTGCCTGCACACTCTGTGTTTACTCCCCTCTGAGCTGTTAAAATTGATAGTGAAACCAAGGTCTGCTGGCTCTATGTACATCTCCCAGCTTTAGGGTCAATGTTCTGGGCAATTACTGGCTGTTTAAGGGGCTTTTGCCAAGAGGTTGATTAACCTCCTCACAGATCCAGTCCTTAAGCTGCTACTTGGAAAAGAAGGCATTCTGTTCCTCAGATCGAATGCAAGCCCCGCCTCCTTATGACGTCATCACCTGTAGTGTATAACATAAGGATTCAACACTGTGTCTGTATAAGCTGCTTGTGTAGTGCAGTGCTTAGGTGATCAGGTCTGCAAGACAGAGGTTAGGAGTTCAAACCCCATCAGTAGTTTGTTTTTTTTTTCCTTTTATAAATTGTACACATATGTAAAGATATGAAAATATATGTGTAGACATCTATAATTTTATTCATATACACACACAAAGCTCCCCTATATAGTGTCCTATCCTTGCAGTCACACCAAGCACTTCCAACATATGTGATACAATGCATATATTCTAGGAGATGAGACATGATATAGGGTAGCTATGTATGTGTAAATATATCATTATAGAGATTGACATATATATTTTAGGTCTCTATACATATGTGGAGAATTTAGGGGGGGAAATACTCTGTGAGGGACTAGAACTCCAAACCCTTTCGTTGTAAAGCTAAACCTCTACCGCTGCACCAACAGCCCAAGTTAGTGACAAGCTGAGCAGGGCCTTCTCTCAAAGCTGATTTGCTTCTCCCCCCATTGTTTTCACTCACATGTCATTGACACCAAGCAGAGATCTTTACTTGAAGCTGACATTTGTAGTTGAGTAAAGATCTCTGCCTGTTGTCCATACAATTTGGATGAACACCACTAGAAGTAACAGCTGCTTGCTTTCAGTTGTGTGTAAACTAAGACATATGACAGGTGCTTGCTGGAGTTTGGAGCCTCAAGGCTGCAGACATAAGCAGGCAGGAGGCTACAGACCTGTTATATCCAGGCAACCTTCTGCATCCCCTGCTTTAAACAAAATGATGATGTAACATTTCTTCAGTGAGGGGAGACACGCCTCCTGGGAGGAGAGACACGCCTGCTGACAGGAGAGACACGCCCCTGGATTTCAAACTCAATCTGAGAAAATTAGCTGAACAGCACGAGCAGCTCAAACGATAACACCCCTTTAAGCTTTGTTCATACAATGGAGCAAAAACATGAAGTCACCCAACCACCACAGCAAAGGTTTCTTCTTGTTTTTAGAAGGATACAGTATTGCTGTAATTATGGAACAACATGTGTAAAAAAACAAACAAACAAACAAAAAACTCTACTAACGTGATTTCTGCAACAAAATATCACAATTGAAAATAGATCAGAATATTCTCTGGGTAAGGCTAGATTTACATCACACGTGACCATACTGCAAAACGTGTTCGTTATAACATACACTAAGGACGACACCTATGAACTATCACAGCCCTGTTCACTCTATTTTTAACCAAGCATACTCCAATATCAGGCGCATTAGAGAGCGCCCGCGGCACTTTGTAATGTGCCTGAGATCGGAGGCTGTGCTGGAGGCGTCGCACTACAACCGTACAAAGCTACACATTTATGGCTTCAGTACGGCAAACCCAGGCGAATTACTGCTGGGACAGGTAGAGCACTTTAGCAGTGGTTTACCTGATCCAGAACTGTCGCTTTGTAGCTAGAAAGCGCAAAATCTATGGCCCGAAGTAGAACAGAATCATAGATTCAGGCTCATTCTACGCTATTAATGCGCGCAAAAAAAAAAAAATGGCACCAAAAATTATACAGGTCTGCCTTAAGCGTGTCCCAAGCTTCCACCGTTTTCTGCATACGTTTGACATTCGTTTTTGCATTTTTTTTAACTAGCTTCTCTTTTGGCTGTCCCCCGTTTCTCCCTGCACTTTGATTGGAGACATCAGGTTATATTTTTATATGATCGATAGAAACATATTCGAATACAAAACATGGGCACATAGACTAGTATACGTTTTCCGTTGGCATGATGTGTAAAAAATAACCATGTACTGCGATATGTACATTTTTGGACAACTTGAACAAGCGCATCACCCCATGTCTTCCATCTGTCAAAAACAATAAAAGGACAGATGACGTGAGGTCGTGAAATGGACACAAAAACATATACTGTGGCAATGCCTTCAGCCACAGAAGTCAATATAGGCGCTAACGCATACGTTTAGGGACACGCTTTTATTACAAAAAATGTGTACACCAGACTGGTGGATTCATGCGATGTGAACGCAACCTAAGGGTATGTTCACACGGTCAAATTTTGTCACGCATTTCGCGTCTTATTTGCGCTCTAACATGAGCAAGATACACGCCGAAATTACGGTAATCCACAGTTCTCATAGAGAGCTATGGATAACGCCTCCTCTCCCCGCTCGTACAATACGATTGTATTGTACGTGCAGGGAGATAAGTGACATGTCACTTATTTGCGGCACTTACACGGCGAGAGTAATGACAGTCTATGGGGCCGGCGGGCTCTCCCACCCCACCCCTCCCCCACGCATCGCGGGAGTACGCGCCGATCAGCATACTGTACGTCCCGCAATTACGCCGTGTGAACATAGTCTAAGGGTGCTTTCACACGCAGCTGCATTTTTGGATGTGTTTTTTGTGCAGAAATGTACAGCATTAATGGCTGTTCCTTTCTGCACAAAAAACGCATCAAAATGCACCAAAAAATGCAGTGTGTGAACGCAGACTAAGGGCCGGTTCACACAGCTTATTCAAGCCGTAATTGCTCCCCGGCCCCATAGACTTTCATTATCCACGGCGCGTGTCCCGCCGGGATAATGAACATGTAACTTTCTCCGCGCCAGGCGGATTCGCCGAACGTGTGGGAGGGACGGAATCCATAGTTCTCTATGAGAACTGTGGATTACCGTAATGGCTGGGACGGATTCCAGCCGTATTGTAGCGCAGTACGGCGCGCAATACGGCTGAAATCCGTCCCTGCAATAAGCCGTGTAAACGGCCCTTAAATCTGGGCTGAATATTTGGAGAACCGGATTTTGGAGCACGTCTAATGCCCCTCTCTCCAGTCTGTAGGTCACATTGATTAGTTTACCCTAATATACATTAATATCGGATTGGAGAAATCCTTTACGAATCGCTGTGGCCGACACTGAGACCATAAAAATACATCCATACCTTAAGAATTGGAAACAGCTGGGGAAGGAGGAGTGAGGCTACAGGGTAATATCTGGGAGCGTAATGGAAGCGAAAAAACACCCCACCATTCATAAAGGGCGCTGTGAAGCCAGGGAGCGGGCCTGGGGCCGGGACTGCGCTTTCTTCTGGACTAATAAACTGCTAATTGGTTTTTCAGAACATTTTCAATTAGTGTGGCCAGAAGGAAGAGGAGGCGCTGAGCTGCTTCTTGTATGACAGCCTAGCTTTAATAGTAATATCAGACAGCACATAGGTGCTCTGCTGTTATCCGCCATGTATAGAGCCATACAAAGTCCTGTTTGCACTGAGGCCAGCAGACTGTGCCTCTTAGGTAGAAGCTAAGAGGTTTGGGATGGACAGGACTGGCAGTGAAGAGGTTAAAGCAACACTCTCCCTTTTTTTTTTTTGTCCCTCTTCCCACCCAATGGGCTGTCCCAGGACTGCCAGGGTTGTGCATGGAACATTTGTTCTTGGAGGAAGGGAGTTTAGTGAGGTCAGCAGGGCCAGATGCTGCTATTAGCAGGCTGTGTGTAGGAGAGCTACAACCTCCTCTCCCTGCATGTTCAGCCTCTGTCCTTCCCAGGATTGTACCCCACACCACTGGCCTAAACCCATGCAACCCAATGAAGAGAATCAGGACTAAGAGAAGCAAGCATGGTAAGGCTAGCGGTGCAAGAAGGAGCTTTCATAGTGCAGCTTTCATGACTTTTCCATGTTTAAGAATAAATGACACTGCAGATGTAGCAGAGCTGGACTCGCGCTCTGGCTCCAGTGAAGGATTACAATGTGTGAGTTACATAGATCTGACTTCATTCAGGGAGTTTTGGAGATGCAGAGGGTTAAATGGCAAATCTGTCTGCCTGCCCTCTGTGCGGACGTTGTATGCTGAATGTGATAGAATTAGAACTTCATGTTTATTTCCTTTTTGGGTTTATTTCAATTTTCTTTTTAACCAATTTAAGTAACGTACGTTTAGGTCATGGCACAGGGTTAAATGACAGCTCTGTCTGCCTGCCCTCTGTGAGGACGTTGTATGTTGAATTAACTAATTAACCACAGTCATGATTTTTTATA
Organism: Phyllomedusa bahiana; assembly: GCA_025379985.1. Classification (NCBI taxonomy): domain Eukaryota; kingdom Metazoa; phylum Chordata; class Amphibia; order Anura; family Hylidae; genus Phyllomedusa; species Phyllomedusa bahiana. The sequence continues at coordinate 14,271 of JAODAL010008271.1, read as the reverse complement.
TTCCGCCTGTGTTTAATTTCTCTGTGAGGATGTTGTATGCTGAATGTGATATAATTATAACTGTTCATTTTGCTGATAAAAAGTAACGTATGTTTAGAATCTGGCACAGTGGGTGGCATGGGGTTAAATGACTGCTCTCTCTTTTCCTGCCCTCGATGAGGATGTTGTATGTCACCTTGTGATCTAATTTACCTCTGGATATGTTATGAATGTCTATATTATTTTGTGTTCATGTCTTGCAGATACAAGTAGCATTGTACGGTTACGACGTGGTTAAATGACAGATCTGTCTGCCTGTTCTCTGTGAGGGCGTTGTATGTTGAATGAACTAATTAACCACAGTCATGAATTTTTATATTCCACCTGTGTTTAATTTCTCTGTGCGGACGTTGTATGCTGAATGTGATGTAATTCTAACTGTTCATTTTTATGTTCTTTTTGCTGATAAAAGTAACGTACGTTTAGAATCTGGCACAGTGGGTGGCATGGGGTTAAATGACTGCTCTCTCTCTTTTCCTGTGCTCTATGAGGATGTTGTATGTCACCTTGTGATCTAATTTACCCCTGAATATACCCCTGTCTGTTATTTTGTGTTCATGTCTTGCAGATACAAGTAGTGTTGTACGGTTACGATGTGGTTGAATGACAGATCTGTCTGCCTGTTCTCTGTGAGGACGTTGTATGCTGAATGTGATAGAATTAGAACGTCATGTTTATTAATATTTTCTTTTTTGACAATTTAAGTAACGTAAGTTTAGAATATGGCACAGTGGGTGGCATAGGGTTAAATGACAGATCTGTCTGCCTGTTCTCTGTGAGGGCGTTGTATGTTGAATGAACTAATTAACCACAGTCGCAAATTTTTATATTCCGCCTGTGTTTAATTTCTCTGTGAGCACGTTGTATGCTGAATGTGATCTAATTAACCCCAGTTATGAATTTTTAGTTTCTACCTATGTCTATTTCATGTCTTACAGATAAAAGTCACGTTGTACAGTTACAATTGTAGCAAAGGGTTAAATGACCGCTCTGTCTTCGTGTCTGCCCCTGTTGAATGTGGTCTAATTGGCCGCAGTTCTGAATGTCTATTCTTTTCTGTGTCTATTTCATTTCTTGCAGATACAAGTAGCATTGTAAGGTTAGAGTATGGCACGGTGGGTGGCAGATGTCTTGCCAATGACAGTAGACCAGTCCACAATTTCTAATGCGTTTTGAGTGCAGGAGTGAAGTTGCATTCTGCTGTGATTATTGCTCCGATCCGCTGTACAATTCTTTGGTGCACTTGGATCTGTTCGGCTCCAGATAGAGGATGCATACATAGCGTGGATTTCTGCACATAGCTCCTGGTGCTGCTCCAGATGGCATAGATCTCAGACACCTAGTGGAGCAGATCCATATTCCTATATAAAAAGATCTGCATGACGTTGAGGCGGGGATTAGCTTTATTCTGATTATATGTTTTCCTTTCAGCAGCCGTGGGTTGTATCCGGATATATGTATTTCTGGAGCAATAGGGAAAAAAAAACAGCGCAAGTGCTTTCCAGAAAGGCAGCTATTCTGCGAGTTATGTTATAGCAGGAAATACTTGTGTAGGAACAGCGCAGTTGCCAGAATTCAAAAAAGTCCCTTTAGGGAGCTTCTCCCCCACCCGCTCTCACACACCGGAGGTCAAAGCAGGAAGGGTTGACTAAAGATGGGCCGGAGATGGGAAAATGACCCCCAAAACCTTACCTATGGATTGTTCATATACTGCTGCAGACACAGGCAGCAGAGAGAGCTTTACTTCTAGAGGAATCCTAGGCAGGATGTGGGGGGTGAGATTTGGGGTGTGGGAGGTGACAGGATGTGGCTGTTGTCACTCCAGGTTTCTCAGGTTCAGTTATCCAGATGGCACAAGGTCCGCTGACCAATGTCTCAATGAACTTTCTACCAAATCTGTTATTATCCATCCTACTTGCCCATATGGCACCAACCTATTCAGTGGCTTTGTACAAACCAGACACTGAGGTGATCCTTGAGACTGTCTCATCTCCTTTGCTCTCCCCGGGATGCTTCCGCCACAAAGGGCTATTTTTGTTCAAATTAATAATCTTGGAAAACAGTTTTTTTTTTTTTTAAGAATTTTTGGCTTTTTTTTTTTTTCCCGGCAGTCCTGCGCGATTAAAAATTACATATAAAATCTTGCCTTTCTCCACGATAATAAAGAAAGAAAGCTCCTGGAGCTGCTGCAATGTATGTTAAATGGCTGCATGTAGTCTCGTTAGCAGATAGTGACAGAATGAGCACTCTACTCTTAAAGGAGTTGTCTCCCTTCAGAGTTTCAGAGAATGCATGAATGAAATACTCTCACTTCCTGGTTCAGACTGACTCATTTCCATACAGCTCTGTGCTTGTACAGCTCCATGCCATGCTGTCCTTTCAGATGCTAATTAGATCAGATTAGCTTCTCAAACTACTAACAGGACATCTTATCTGATCCCCAAAACAAAAGCCCTAATTACAGTTCTGTTTATTTTACATAAATCAAGCTTTTTACTGCTGAGCAGCACAGGACACTGCTGTGACCTGTGTGATGACATCACTCACTGTTATCTCATTGAACAAACAGCAGGGGGAGAATTGTTTACAGGTCCATTACTGAGGGAACTGAAATAGCCAGGGAGGTCATAAATTCACTTGTATCTCCTTAGGGAAAACAGAGAAACAAAGCAATATATTTGGAAAATGTCTTTATTTTGTGTTCCCTACAATTTGAAAGCTATTCTTTGTAGCGAGACAACCCCTTTAAGGCCAATCTAGAGAACGATAGACTAGACTAACAGGACAATGACAAGAGCAAAACATGAGAGGAAATGTGTTTTTTTTTCTGCACAGGAGGGTTTCCTTCACACTTACAAGGTCCTGCTGATGTACTTACACCTCTCTCAGTGGGGCCTGAAAGGGAACCGTCAGGCAATCCTTAGGGGATGTTCACACGGTGTTTTTGAATACGGTTGTGGGTCTGTGTTGGATCCGAAAATCGCATCTAAAAATGTAGGGTCGATCGGGTCCAACATGCAGCTGCGTGTTTGGATCCGTGTTGGATGCAGCAGGATCGCACCCCATACTTTATTAAAGGGCTCCTGCTGCCTCTTTCGGACCAAGAATTGACATGACAATTCTTGAAACAGATCCGAAAGACGCAATGTAACACGCATCAGTGATCACTCGTGTGAACGTCGATACATGTTTTACATTGCGATCTGTGTAAAATCACGCTGCTCATTGCTAGATGCGTATTTGGGTTCATCTACACGGACCCAAACACACATCTAAAAGCGTCTGTTCACATACCCTTGCTGTCATGCATTTAGAGCTTACAGAGGGGACGCTCAACCAGCCAATTTATTTTATTTATTGCATATAAAAAGGACATATTGCTTGTCAATATATAACACATCTTTTTGATGGTAGTGTTTTATTTTAACGCCATGTTGCTCAACTCCAGTCTCCCAAGGTCCTACAACAGGTCATGTTTTTAGGATTTCCTATGCACTGACAATATTTGTGCCACTTGTGCAGTGCTGCGGAAATCCTAAGAACATGACCTGTTGAGATATGCTAATTTAACAAATACTATTATTTATTTTAAAGCGTCACTTATTCCAGGGCGCTGTACATTCGAGAGGGTTACATACATAAGTACAATACAAGTGGTACAGAGGGAGAGAGGACACTGCCGACAAAGACTTAGGCTATATTCACACGGCTTATTTTGGGACGGATTTCAGTCGGTAATTCGCGGCGTACTGCGCAAAATACGGCTGAAATCCATCGCAGTCATTACGGTAATCCACAGTTCTCATAGAGAACTATGGATTACGTCTCCTCTCCCCGCTCGCGAAATACGGCGAGTGGGGAGAAAGTGACATGTGAATTATTCACGGCGAGATACGCGCCATGGATAATGAATGTTTGTGGGGCCGGCGAGCTGCCGTTATTGGAGGTTCCTATAGAGATGGGTTTTCAGGTTGCTTTTGCGGCTAAAGAAAGTGGAAGAGGGTCAGATGTGTTTAGGCAGTGAGTTCCAGAGTATGGGTGAAGCATGGGAGAAGTCTTGGAGACGGTTGTGTGAGGAGCTGAAGAGAGGAGAGCAGAGGAGAAGGTCCTGGGAGGAGCGGAGATTGCGAGAGGGGAGGTATCTAGAGATTAAAGGGGTTGTCTCACTGCAAGGATTGCTTTTTTTACTTATTCAAGAAAAAGTTTATTAGCAAATTCAAAAGTCAATAGAAAATATAGCAATACAATCACTATCGTGATAATACTTTGCATTTCTGGTAAATAAAACATAACAATCCAATTAACATTTAAGGATTTCTGCTTTTTATGTTACAGATCTTGCAAAAACAAGTTGCTTTGCAATATGTGTCCATCAGCAGTGTTCTACCTATTCCTAGATATCCCCTCTTGTATGGGCTGCATCAGCTCCTCGGGTCGCTATAGCTACAGCATACCTCCCAAGTGTCCCTATTTTGGAGGGACAGTCCCTATTTTTTCATCCTTGTCCCTCTTTGCTCTATAGATGTCCCTCTTTTTCATTTAGGAAATAGATTTGCATCAATAAACTGACTATCTAGCTGTAAAACACATCAGATTGCTTCCAAACTGTATATTACACAACAACTTGCTTAATATTTCATCATTGGATACAATGTGATCCTGAAAATGTGTCCCTTTTTGGCTATCTAAAAAGTTGGCAAGTATGTGTTTGGTCGTGGTTAGAGGCGTGTCTTGGTGTAATGTCACATATTTGGGTGTGGTTAGAGGCGTGGCCTGACGTGTCCCTCTTTGTAATCTGTAAAAGTTGGGAGGTATGCTACAGACCTGTTTGATCTATCCCAGCACTGGTTGCTATAGTTGCAGACCTGGCTTCTACTGCAGCCTAATAGAAGCCAGTAAACCTGCCCCTGAATTCAAAATGAAACCAAGAAAACAGGACTGAGGTAAGATGAATCAATGTAGTGAGACAACCCCTTTAAGGCAGAGATGCATGGAGGGGATGGAAAAAGTTACCAACATATGCATTAAATGGAGTCTGTAATACTACCTTATATCTGTCACCCAGAGACTAACATAGGATCCGATTAAGAGATCCATGTAGGCGTTCATGATATGTGTTATACGAATGCCATTATGGCCTGAGAGAGACAGAGGATTCTCTCTGACACCTCCATCACTATAATGGGACCTGTTCATCAGATACGTTATGAAAAGCTCAAATGTAAAAGTTATAGTGACTGGGATTTTGGAGAAGAGGCGCTGATCCAGGGCTTTATTCTGATTGGAGTTGGGAAGGAATTTTTTTTCCGCTAAAATAAGGACAATTGGCTTCTAGTTTGGGGAGGGGGGGGACGGTTGCCTTCCTTTGGATCAACCCTGTAGTACAATAGGCTGAACTGGATGGACTTCTGTCTTCTTTCGGCCTTACAAACGATGCATCTATTGAACAGATTTCTCTACATATGTAAGGTAAAGAATAGTGCAGTCAACTATGCTACAAAGTTCATTTTTTTTGTTGTAGACTAACCTGTACCTGGCACATGAAGGCATAAAGAACACTTGTTTGGCCTCTGTCTAACCCCCATGGACACACAGCATGTAGTGTACAGCAGAAGCTTTCTCAATGTACATGCTGCACATAGAAGAAAAACACAACATGATTGGGGTCTTAATATAGAAAAGGCCCAGAAAGGGAAGATCTCTCCTTAGGGAGAACGCCTATATAGGCGTGTGGAGCTTCGAAATTGCCTTTTGCACTCCACGAAGCATCTGCATATCACAAGGCATTATGGGAAAGGAGCTGAGAAGCTTTAGCGCCCTCTATTGGATGTAACAAATCCTCAATTTGCTTTTGACCCACTGGGTCTTTGGAAAGCAAAAGGGATATTTAGCCGAGCCAGCATCACCCATCTGTATAGAGCTGTTTCGGGGTGATTGCCCCTCGTCAGTACAGAGCAGAGCGATGCTTGCTTGGCTAAGTGGGAGGCAATGAGGGGCTCAGAAAGGGAAGAGATTTCCACACTCCTATATGGCGCTCTCCCTATGGAGAGATCTTCCCTTTCTGCCTTACAGTGGCAGATTTTACAGTTCATGAGCATTTGCCCCCATGGAGCAGAGTTGACGCAGTGTAACTTAGACACATATCCTACATTAGGATAGGCTTGACAACCATGGGCCTCTCTTTATCAAAACTGTCAAATGTAGAACTGGCTGTGTTGCCCATAGCTAAGCTTTCATGTCTTCTATTGTTCTCGAAAAATAAGAGCTGAGCTTTGATTTGTTGCCGTGGGCAGCAAAGACCGTCAGACTGTTAGACGGTTCTGATAAATATGGCACCATATGTATCATGCATCCCATTGTTTTCAATGAGAAGCTTCGGATGCAGATTTTAAATTGATGCGGATTGTAAAAAAAATGCTTTAACCACTTAAGGACCCGGCGTTTTTTTGTTGTTGTTGACACGTTCGTTTTTCCCTCCTCGCCCTCCCAGAGCCATAACTTTTTTATTTTTCCACCTACATAGACCTATGAGGGCTTTTATTTTGCGAGACAAGATGTACTTTCTAATGGTGTTATTCACTGTACTATAGAATATACTGGGAAACCGCAAAAAAATTCCAAGTGGAACAAATTGTGAAAAAAACGTATTTTCGCCATGTTTCCGGGTGTTTTGCTTTTACGGCGTTCAATCCTCGGTAAATATACTGTGTTATCTGTGTTCTACAGGTTGATACGCATTCGGCAATACCAAACATGTAGGGTTTCCGTTATGTTTTGGTACCATAAAAAAATTCCAAACTTTTTCTAATTTTGAAACTTGCGCCACGGCGCCATTTTGTGCGACCAATAACTTTTTTGTACTAACACCTACGGACGTCGGTGAGGGGGCATTGTTTGCGGGCTGAAGTGTACTTTTTATCGCTAGCAGTTTGGAATGCATGCAACTTTTTTGATCACTTTTATTCCATTTTTTGTGTGACGTAAAATGACCAAAAAAACGCAATTTTGCCGTTTGGAATTTTTTCGTCTACCGTGTTCAGAGCACGGGATAAATGATGTTATATTTTTATAGATCGGACTTTTTCGGACGCGGCGATACCAAATATGTGTAACTTTTTATTATTTTAATGATTTTATTTGTAAAATGGGGAAGAGGGGGGTGATTTGAACTTGTAATACTTTTTTTGTACTTTAAAACTTTATTTATTTTTTTCACTAACATTGAGTCCCCCTATGGTGCTTGACCACTAGGGGGCGCGATTGTTACTACAGTCTAATGCATTGCATAGACAATGCATTAGACTGTACCAAGATGGCGGTTTCCCCACTTCCTGTCTACGGCCGGAAGTGGGGCAAACTGGGACATGGCAAGTGACGGGAGCCTTCACAGTGCTCCCCACCGCCGTGTCCGGTCGTCGTATCATGCTGTAGCGATGTAGCGATGCCGATGACCCTAACGATTGGTGCGCGGCACCAATTGTCATTCATTCAGACGCCGCGGCCATCTTTGCCGCGGTGTCTGATGGGTTAAACAGTGCTAGTGGGCGACGCCACCCGCCGGCGGTGTTAGCGGTGATCAGCCGCTAACACCCGCCGGCTGTGTGGGGGAGGGGGTCGCCGAGCGATCCCCCTGCAAAGCCCCTTACCGTCCCTGAGATGTACTCATACGTCCAGGGTCGTTAAGAGGTTAAATGCAGAAAATGCATCTGGAACAGTGATGTGGATTAACCACATTGGAGCTAATGAGTCAATTAAAAAAAAAAAAAAGTGAAACATGCACCAGAAAGTGAAGGATATGCCTGTCATTTCTACAGTGTAATCTTTTGCCTTTTCATCAGGTGGTCCGAAATAATCAGTCGACTGGCATGATCTAGTTTGCAGCTGTATTTTTGCTGTCACCAGGAACCTCATTTAGGGCCACATGTATGAAAACTGCCTAGGTCTAAAACTCACTTTGTTGCCCATAGCGACCAATCAGAGCGCCCCTTTCATTTTTCCAGAGCACTATATGAAATGAGAGGGGAGCTCTGATTGGTTGCTATGGGCTCTGATTGGTTGCTATGGGCAACAAAGTGAGTTTAAGACCTAGACAGTTTTCATACATGGGGCCCATAGTGTACATTGACTTGTGGCGGATCTGCTGTGGATTTTGGTGCAGATTTTTTCATATATTCTTCGTGGATTTTACAGTAGATATTTCTACCGTATGTTGACTTCAGTGGGAGAAGGCAAAATCCACAGGAAAAGTTTATAGATTTTAATGCCCATTTTGTTGTCTTCCAAGTCAACGCAGAAAAATCCATTGTAAGATCCGTAATAAATCCAGTGTCATCTGCAGCAGACCAGCCCCTGGTCAGCATACCCTTAAAGGGGTTGTCTTGCTACAAAGAATAGCTTTCAAAATGACACTAAAGGAAGACATTTTCCAAATACATTGCTTTGTTCATCTTTTTTTGTTAAGGAGCTACAAATGATTTTATCATCTTCCTGCTCTATTTGGTTCCCCAAGTGACCGAATGGTTTACTCCTTCTCCCCTGCTGTTTGTTCTATGTGATAGCAGGGAGTGAGGTCATCACACAGGTCATGGCAGCCAGAGTGAGAGCTTGTGTGTTACCTGAACTTTCAGACAAAAGCTTGTAATTACTGCTGTTTGCTTTAGATAAATCTGCTAGCAGTTTCAGAGAAGCTTCTAAAGCTAATCTAAACTAATTAGCAGACTGAAAACATTGAGTTGAATAGATGGAGTGAATGCACAGAGCTCATATGCTAATTACAGACAGTCTGACCAGGAAGTGACAGGATGCATCTATGAAACTCTGAGGAGAGACAACCCCTTTAAAGCAATGGGATCGGTTTGAAAATGGCTCCATTATAACTTTCATGGCTCCATTATGAACAGAATCCATTTTCCAGGTGTAAACCACACCTCAATGTGACCTACCCTGTACCGTTTCTATGAAGGCCACCATTGGGTTTTCTTTTGCTGAATCTGGAGCAAAAATCTGATGTGAACTTTGAACCAGTGTTTTTTGCTGTGGCTCTGGGCATGGACTGAAATGGTTCTAATTTTATTTTGCATCAGAGGTTACATGTAATCTTTTTTCCGTTCAGTCTAAACTGCGATGCAGACTTTCAATTAATGGAATACAGCTTTCAAGTGCATCTTGAAAATCACTCCTGTGCACGTGCCCTTACAACTCGGATATGGCTTGATTACTTGGCTTTCATAGACCTATGAATGGCAAATCTGCGGAGGTCTAGGAAAAGCCAAGGTTTACGTCTGCAGAAGCTGATACAGCTTGTCAGAGCTATGGCCATTCCTATACTCCACCTGACATCATTGTGCCATTGATGACTCCGATCACATTTGACCTCATTAATTAAATGACACCTACCACAAAAACTGTACTAGTAAGTGATCTGAAGGACACATAATATACTGATAAATCATACACATGTATATGTCTAATGTAATAATACACAATATATAAAATGCATAATATTTAATGTTTTTAATAGTTTAATAAAAGTACAGGCACCTGAACAAGAAAACAGTGGGAATGCAGTGACAAATATACACATATGTTAAAGGGGTGTTATCGTTTCATTAAATGGTCTTCAGAATAAGGGGACAGTGAAAACAAGCAACTTTGCAATTGGATGTCATTAGCAAAGCTGCCTTGTTCTCACAGTGTCTCTTATCTTGTGTTTTTATTTACACTGATATCCAGTGTGGGTCGAATCCCTCCTCCTTGCAATTCACTAGCTGAGAGCTCATTTCCCATTCTGTACAGCCCCTGGGTCCATTCACGGAGCTGGGGTCTCTGACTCAGAGTTAGGGGCCGTAGCATTTTCTGTCTCCACACCCTAGCAGAAACAGACTGCAGCAGATTGAAACAATGAGAAAACATGACAGTTTTGTCCCTGTGCCTAACTCTCCTTCAGAGATCTGTCCCCGTTTTTTAGAAAGCTGTAATACATCTCCAGCTGTGAGAGATCAGTGCTCAGATTAGTTTGAATGCAGCCTGTGGAAATGTTTTACAGCTCTTATAAAATAAACTGCATAGAGAGAGAGACACAGTGATATTTGGACTCAGATGGGAGGGGGGAGGGGGAGAGTCTCAGGCCAGCAGTGAAGGGGGGATGATGTCATCCAGCTGGGAGGGGAAGAAACGCCCCTGCATTCACAGAGTTGAGAAGATGAGAAGAGTGAATCAGCCGAAGTAAGGAAGCGATACATCCCCTTTAAAGATGTATCGCTTCATCATTTCGTCTGTTTCATTATACTTTCAGTTTCTCAGCTCTTCAAATCCAGGGGCGTTTGTTCCCCTCCCAGCTGGGTGTTTCTTCACTGAAGGGGGATGACATCATCCTCCCCTTTCACTGTTCGTGCTCGCTCCCGAGTCAGTGTGTTTGTTTGAGATCATCCCTGCTCTCTCCCCCCCTTTATTTTAGTCCACATGTCACTGTGTCGTTCCTCTCCCTATGCACTCTTATTTTGTAAGAGCTGTATGTTTACATACCACAGGCCTGCATTCAGTCTAGACAGTCTTGTATGAACTCAGAACACTGATCTCTTCTCCTCGCACAGCTGGTGGTTTGTTACAGTTGAATCCAGTCTTCTATGAACTCATCCAGAGCAGCACAGATCTGTCTCCTTTCTATGCAGCAGCATTAAGCACCGAGCACAATTCTGCTGTTTTCTGATTGTAGAAGCAACTGCAGTGTTACTGTGAGGCTGCTGGCTGTGCAGAGTGAAATGTTGCCGGCCCCTTATTCTGAGTGAGAGAGACAGGAATGCTCGCTCCAGGGGGGGAGGGGGGAGGAGGCAGACAGAATGTAAATTAGTAGAGCTGTCAGCCAATGAAATGAAAGGAGGTGGAATCCGACCGTCACTGGGGAACAGTGTTTACAGAAACGGAAGATAAGGCAGACTGTGAAAACAAGACAGCTTTGCTAATGACATCCAATCCCAAAGGTGATTGTTTTCACTGTCCCCTTATTCTGAAGACCATTTAATGTAATGATACAACCCCTTTAAGTGTACCAAAAGCTTCCTTTTACGTTACCCTGATGCAGTCCTGTGAATGGATGTGAAGCACACTGCACAAGAGATATCCAGCGTGGATCGCAGCCAAGCACCGGAGTGGATCACAAGTTTCAATATACAATAGGTGATCCGTACATAATTGAATAATTAACAAAGTATAGAAAGAGCTTCACTGCTCACCCACTGACACCCCACGTGTTTTACTTACTGGTTTGTCAAGCATACTTGTATATCGGTGCATGGGTGCGATCCACGCCTGACATTTGTCATGCAGTGTGCTTAGTGTTCATTGACTGGACTGGATCACAGTAATTCAAAGGGGAACTTTTTTTTACTTGGTTCTGCATTCCTGCTGCTTACTTGTTCAGGAGCCTGTACTTTTTATATGTTTTCTTAATGTTTCAATAAATGTTATGCATTTTATGTATTATTATATTAGATGTGTCGGAATTAAATGACCTAATCCCTATTTATTTAAGATGACTGTTTTGTTGCAGCACATGGTCCTTCTAGAAGTGAACCAGGCATATTGATTATGCTATCTAATCTGACTGCAGCATGTTATAGAGCAAAAAGAGCTAAGCAGAGTGATATTTTGTTGTGTGTGGGAAAAATTCAGCAGGAATTATATTTTCAGTTTATTCCCTGCATTTTCTGGGCTAAGGAGTCTGGTAGGCGGTGCTATCAGTGATTGACAGATATCGCCGATGCACCCTTGTAGGCTGTCAATCTCGGATAAGTCCGCCTACTGGACTCCTTAACCCAGAATGAGCAGGGATTTATATGAATAAAAAACAACTCCTGCTAAGCCGTCCCCCACACAACAAACAAAAAACCTCCTCCGATCCTCCTGTTCTATAAGGCTATGTCAACACCGCATAGGTTTTACAGTGGATTCAGTATTTAGAATCCACAGAAAATCCGTCTGAATTTAGACATCAATAGAAAATCCATGCTGCAGTCTACATGGCACAGATTTTCTACTGAGCCGCCGGCAGAAGACAGAACATGTTCTATCTTCTGTCGGATTTCTATAGCTACACTGTATGAGGCTGTGAGAAATCCGACCGCCATATTTTGCGCAAAAACAGTGTCCAAATCCGCAGTGCAGCGAATAGCGTTAGATTTCCGACAATGTTAATTTAGCTGTGTAGACCTAGCATAACATTCTTGTAGCAGATCACACATGGTCCTCTCTTTAAATATCTGGCCTCCAGTTATCTTGTAACATTTCACTTTTACCTTCTCTATCCCCCCACCAAGGTTTGTCGTGGATCTCTTAGAATTGCGGGTCCGTTTCAATACCCCAAAGGGAATGGTAAGATTACTGAAGGAAAGCATAAGAGGGTGATATTGTTGAGGATGGGGGTCTCATGTCTTCATGACCCCACTCTTCAGCCTCCTCTGTAAGGAATGTTCCTGGGGCAGTTCAGTACAGGGCCCTGCCTGTGCAGGGGTTAATGACATGCCCTTGATGACATACTCTGCTGCAGAGGCGGGCTGCATGTTTGGAAAGAGTAGAAAGGACCCTGTATGTTTTCAATGTGTGGGATCACATCCCACCCCAGGCAGCGTCTGTGCCCCTGGGGGTATGCAGGGAGTGTCTGTGTCAGCCTGGAAAATAAGGAGGCAATTGTCAGGCAATCGCACCCCACCATCATAGGCCCTTTCTGCCAGCGAACACTTGGTATGCTTTAAGCCTATGATACTGTAGTGAGTTTATGAATAACTTATTTTGGAGCCGCCATGAAGACAGTGGTACAGTGTGGGCCCTGTGCATACCGCACTCACAGAGCTTACATTCTAATATCAGGACTAATGCTAGTGCACCAATGAGTTATCCACATAGGACACTACATGTGTTCATATCCTATAAACCTAATTGTTGTTCCTCAAATGCAACACGTTTCTTTAAAATTTTGTCAAACACCTAAGAAAAGCAAAATTTTAGCACACAAAAGTGACCAGAATAGCTCTGTGATTGAGATCTACGCAGCAATTCTTGTGCCAGTTACACGGAACGGGCTAATCTACTGTACAGTGAAAACCTGTTAAGCTCCATTAACCCCTTAACCATGAATGACAGATATATTTGTCATAGTTCCTGCATCCTGCTAGATCAGACATCCTCAAACTGCGGCCCTCCAGCTGTTGAGAAACTACAACTCCCATCATTCCCACTGTTATAGATTATACAAATGCATGATGGGAGTTGTAGTTTCCCAACAACTGGAGGGCCGCAGTTTGAGGATGCCTGCACTAGATGTTCTACCATAACTGTGAGGGTACTGCCTTGTGCACCTGTGAGATTGGGGCAGGGGCTCAGCTGTAATAGACATGACCCTAAGTAACGCCGATCTCTGCTGACTACAAGCCAACGCACCAACCCACAACTTCCCGACCCAATAACGACACCGAGACATAGGTTGGATGAATTGGCCACAGCAGCCATTTTATTAACAAACATAGGTAACATAAGTAACTGTATACAAATGAGTATAGTCCACATACCCATTCATCCCACCATAAACCAATTCCCCCAAATATTCCAGCACATTCCAGAACACCCATGAAGAGAACCATTGGGGCTGAGGGCCTTGGAGCTACGATAAACACAAGGTCTGGCGAAAACCTGCCTCTCCTTTTCTCCGTAGATTACCCTCAGCCATCACCCCCTGCTAAAAGGCACCAAAAGCCACCTCAGGTGGCGAACCACTCTTCACCAGCTCCCAAAGACCCTGCCCTGTCGAGCCCTCACCTTCGCCAGACCGGTCTATCAAAATTGGGAGCCAAGCCGAGCCTGACTTCCCCCACCAATTTACCCTATCTCCAAAGACCCCATCCCGCTCCAGCCACTGTGACAAACAAATGAAAAAATACCTCATTCAAAAGTCCTCCCAAAAACCGCAACCCCAGATCACCCCTATCTGAAGGTCCACCCCAATGGGCGGGAGGGTGGGACTTCTTCACCGCCGGCCGAGCGACTGTTCCCGCGCGAAGCGGGGGGTGGTCTGATACTCCACGCGGTGCACGTCACCCCTCCCCTGTCCCACGCTTGAGCCAGCTGCGCCCCCACATCCGGCCCCAGTCTGATCCCTGCCACAACCACTGGGACTGATAAGGAGCCGTTCACACAGCGTTTTACACCACATCTGTGGTATCTGTCTAGATACCCAAAAAT